>JAHWFP010242822.1:0-11666 GCA_023313725.1 Lithobius niger
TTTAATTCTTCATGGTTATTCCCACCTTAACACCCCGTGAAGTATTGACAGTTGTCTAATTTTTTTCATTCCTCGTGCTATTTATGAACACATATAATGCTTCAGCTTCGCGATCGTGAAGTTAGTTACTGTCTGCCTAAATAGCATTGGCTTTGGAAAATAAAATCAACAACCTTCATACCTCTACGGGCATTGCATTTGGTAATGCCACTGATAATTTGCCACATGTGGTGTCGCCGGATAATTTTTTCGTCTTAATCCTTCCATCTTGTTTTTATTGCAATGTGATATTCCCGTTGGAAATACTACTTGACCTTAGTGTAAAGGAAAAGTCGTAGATTGGAAGTGAAAAATCGCCATCGTAGCACTTTCGGTCGAAAAACAGAGTCTGAGACGCTTAGCGAGCTTTGTGAAGGGTCCCCCAGGGGCCTTGCGGAAAGTGGCATGCAGGTACATACAGGCCAGTGGTTAGCGTCGTCGTCGCCAGATCAAGAGAATGCCGGTTCGAATCCCACCACTGATGCAGGTAACAGCTTAAATAAAAAACTGCCTATTTTAATTTCAGCAGTAGAATGTTTAGCTTTGTTTTTCTTTACTGCATAATATACGACAGCCATTCTTCGGCATCTCGGTAAAAAAAAAACCCAGTCCAAGACACAGTGCAAGCTGTATAAGTCTATAGGAGTAGGTGTGCTATAAATAAACTCTTAACTGTATCTTAGTATTTGCTGCTTGCGTGACTTGCTGTGTCCACTTTCAATCACTACTGACTTTACTTACATCCAAGAAAAAGTGCTAACTAGACAAACGTCTGTCGTAGCAGTTGGGCTAACGGCAGCATTGTTTTTCATCGCCAAGTAACAGAACTTTTCTAGCGCTTAATTACTAAATGACTACTGGATGGCGCCACACATAAGCACGAGCATTCACTAAACAACGGGGCGTAAAAAAAGACAAAAGCCACTAAAAATTAACTAAATGGTTTTCAGGAGTGGTACTGAAAGAAAATTGGCGCGGGCACACGTTGTGTTTTTTTTATTCGCGATTTTTCAGATTTGGGTGATGGCAGTTTTTTTTTTTAACCAACCATAAAAGACAAATCCAGTAGCCTGCATTTTTTTGCAGAGTAGGTTAGCAACGTTAAGAGTGCAAATGTTGCACATTGGATAAAAGCCTCTGTTTAGATCCATGCCTGTTTTTAAGTTGTGGAGATTAATTTCAAGGCGATCATGTGAATGGATTCGGGATGATATGGTCATCAGATCCAGCAAGTGTTTGGTGAAAGCGTTGACGCGTGAACGGAAATTTTTGTGTGCAGACTATGGCTTAAAAAAGAAACGTTTCAAGCGCGCAGCAAAAACCCATGTGTGTACTCCTCAGAACCAGTTAATGAAGTTTTAGTGGCCCACACTAGGTCAAAATGCGAAGTATTATTTTCCCTAAGGTAAATTTTTCCCTATGGTAAGTAGCCAGAAAAACTACGAGTATGCCAACTAGTTCTCGGTGCGATTACTGAACCATTGATTCTTATCCTCATCCGCCATTTTATGTTTGAGGGTCCTGTATTTCCAGCTCTTCCAAACCACCTATACCTAACTTTGCTATTAAACATAAACAAATGTACGGACGGACACTCAACGCAGACTTTGAACTCAATCACATTTTCGTCAACATGGAACAATTTTAACCATCGCACCCCCATTAAGAGCGCAAGTGTCGTCCCTCGCCTAATTTACAACCTTTACTCACTATGAATCAAAGAGCCGTAATTAAACAGCAATTTTATGCACGCGCTAATTTAAAGTGCGCCTCCCTCAAGGACTGTTGAAATTTGTATGCTTGACTTCCAGAAACGATTGTTCCCCATGGTCTCGTCAAACAACCAACGCTGTCTCGCTACCTACCTTGAAGCACTTGATAAAGTGCTGTAGAAACTCCTTCTCCTCCCCCCCCCAAGATTTTCATGTGTATCCATAAAGAGTGTGGAACTGCAGCAACCCAGAGGTTCTATTTTTTTTTTTTACTCGTATTGTCTTTTTTAAGTACCTCTACTTTAAGGGACACCCAACCTGCCTTATAACATTCCGCGTGCCTTATTACAGCTACGCGCAGATCGTCATCCGAACAATTACAGCGCCAAGGTCGGCTGGGGTGGTTGCTGTGTTCCTCGCATAGCTGCTGGCTCGGTTGGCTTTGAGAACACTACGCGAGGCTGAATCAAGTTAACGATTGTGTCGTCACAAACCGGAATGATGCTCGTATTTTAAAATCACAATTTATAATTTTCTAGGCTAGTGTCTTATAATTTTGCTTCGGCGATCTATCGGAATAATTAATTTTAATTTTTACCGCCTTACTCTTTTAGATTTTAGATCTCATGGTAATTATTAGAAAATTAGTAGATGTATACACAGAGATGAAACGTCATGATTGTTGTAAGCGCGCAATGCATCATATACGTTCATAAAGTTCCCCAATATTCAACAGAAAATCTCCTAGACGCCATATTTTAAAACGTTTTTTTAGCAAGGGAAAGACTAACGATAAGTAAATAGACCTTTGGGGCCGTACTTGATGGGGAGGATCGAGAAAAATGGCGCTGGGAGGTATATCCCTTTAACTTTACCGCTTGCTTTCTGGTGCACGTGGGCGCACCAACTTTACACTCACTAATTAAGGAGGCACGTGGCTTGTTTGTTGTGTAAAAAGAAATTTATTTGTTGGTTCCTTCGCCTGTTGAAAATAAGGGCTAGCAGAACTCGATGTCGGCAAATGGCTATAAATGACGCAGCTCGTCATATGGTGGTAATCCTCCTTTACTGATTACTCGCTATCGAAAATAAACCCCCGAAATGGGTCTAATTACTTACTAATGTATGACTAACTACACGTAGCGTCTTCTAGTAGTGTGTCAACTTACTACTGCCGTAGTAGCTATCATTAAAGGGACATACCTCCAGCGCCATTTTTCTCGTTCCTCCACATCAAGTACGGCCCCAAAGGTCTATTTACTTACCGTTAGTCTTTGCCTTGCTAAAAATCCGTTTTAAAATGTTGCGTCTAGGAGATTTTCTGTTGAATATTGGGGAACTTTATTTACGTTCGTCCCGAACATAAATGATGCATCGCGCGCCTACAATGACCTTGGAAGTTTTATCTGTGTGTGCGCAGTATTAATTTGAATCGTTTGCTAGTAATTACTATGAGATCAAAAATCTAGAAAGCTAATGCAGTAAAAATTAAAGTTAATCATTCCAATAGATCGCCGAAGCAAAATTATAAGACAGTAGTCAAGAAAATTATAAACTGTGATTTTAAAATACAAGAATCATTCCGGTTTTTGACAACACGATCAATGGGTTCACGCAGGCTGGACTATTAGGCGCAATTGAGACAGTAGCTACTTTTTTCACTGCGAGGAACGAAGCTACCGTCTCAGTTGACCTTAGCTGTGGTAAATACGCGGATGTGATCCTCGCGTGGGTGTTGTGAGGCAGGCGGAAGGTTATAAGGCAGTCTGGATGTTGCTTTAAGGGCAAAAACAAAAATAACCCATACATTATAAACACCCGAGGACTGCAGTGAAGCACAGTGTGCGGCCATCTCAACGGAAAAAAATCATGTGCCATCTTAGAGCAATATATTCAATTCGTTGCGGGAGGAGCATACTCTCACGGAAAGCAACAATCAGTACCGTTATTTAGTGACGTCATCATCAACTGGGGGCAAGCGGGATGCTTGAGGGACAAACGGAAGGGAACCCGTATTGTTACTACGGTGGCTTGTTGGGATAAACACCAACTTTTTTCTACATACACAAAACTTTCATGAAAACAGACCTTCGGCGTTCCAACAACAGATACGACATACTACAATCTAGGACCAGCGCCAGTGTCCATCTTGTTCCACTTTCATAAGAATTTTGTATGTGTAAAAAATAGTTGATGTTGTCCCAATAAGCCACCGTACGTCGCAATCACGCCGCTTAAAAATGGCCGGCAAACAACAATGGAGCGAGGGAGAACGAATTTCGTGAAGGTGCGTTGTGTTAACTAACATTAGCCATACACGGTTAGTAAAAAAAAAAAAATCACGAATTGTTCAAGCAGTTTGCGACAGCGCAATGTGAGCCAGCTTAAGCTACGGTTTCCAGCGCCATGTTGTTTGTGCTTGTGCAGTCTTTGTCAAGCGACGCATTAGTAGCCCTTGTATCGAGGGGGTATTAACTGGTCAAAATAGTGTACACCGGATTACTTGCAAACATGGATTACCAAAGATTACCGTGGATTACTAAGAATACCTCGGATTACTTCGGAATACCTTGGATTACTTCGGAATACCTTGGATTACTTCGGAATACCTCGGATTACTGTGGAATACCTCGGATTACTGTGGAATACTTCGGATTACTTCGGAATACCTCGGATTACCAATGGATTACCATCGGATTACCTGTTAATATTAATAGGTAATCTAATGGTAATTCACTGGTAATCCGAAGTAATCCGTGGTATTCCGAAGTAATCCGAGGTAGACTATTATTTTGAGTATATTCTTAAACTTGGAGGATAAACTGAATACCAAGAACAGTTCAGAAAACTACGGATTACCTTGGGTTACCATGCATTACTTCCAGAAAAAATTAGTCAACAAAGTTTCTAATATCATACTGGATTACCCGGGATTATCTCGGATTACACATATAATTTTGGATTACTAGAATTTTACTTTAATGATGAAGTATTAATTCTACAGAGGGGGATTTCAGATCAACCATAAGCAAACATAGTTTCACTGATTCTTAACATTTAAAATAGTTAAACTAATAATAATAATAATAATTAATAATTAACTATGTATGTTTAATGTCATTAGTTCTAGTTACATCGACTACAAGTTATTTTATAGCACACCATCTGCACACTTCTTGATACCTTAGTAAGAAATGTGAGTGGCACACGTATACGAAATAGAAAATTATAGATTAATTAGTAAGTTTAGTTACTTAAGTACATCGGTACAAGATATACATTTGGCTGTTCCCTGGGTCAATTGTATTATCGAAATGTATTACATAATGTTCTGCATTTAGTTAAACGGCCATCACGAACCTCGTACACAATATGTGTTACTCGAGCTGCGAGCTCATACGCTACGCACCGTACTGTACGCAATCAAACAATAAGTATTGACACAATTTACAAGGCAGGCTGCAAAACCAGGTCTACATTAACTGAAACCCTAAAATCAGAGTCTGAAATCTGAGGGTGAAATGTGAGTCTGCTGTGGCTACCGCACAGGATGCCTCGCAAATTGCAAAACATGCGTTTTGGCGTGCTCAGGCTTCTTCACGTGACAAGCGTCGACATCTAGTGGTTGAAACAGCGACAAGGAATCTTCGGTTTACTTGGGAGGAATACGTTGGTGTATTAGATTACTAAAAGGAATACCTCGGATTACCGGAATACTAAAAGGAATACCTCGGTGTATTATATTACTAAAAGGAATACCTCGGATTACCGGAATACTAAAAGGAATACCTCGGATTACTGGAATACTAAAAGGAATACCTCGGATTACTGGAATACTAAAAGGAATACCTCGGATTACTGGAATACTTCGGATTGCTAGAGATTACCTCCGGATTACTGGATTACTACGAGGAATACTTCGGATTACTGGATTACTGCATGGAATACTTCCGGATTACCTCTGATTTTCTAAGTCGGAATACCTCGGAATACTGATGATTACCACGGAATACCAGGAATACTACTGGATTACTAAGATTACATGAGGATTACCAAGGAATACTGCGGATTACTTGCGGATTACCAAACACATGTACACCGGATTACCAAAGTTGATACCCCCTCGCCTTGTATGAAGTTACGTTGCGACCATTGTGACTGTACGAGTTACTACCCCTTGGTGCCATCATGTCGTCGGAAATCGAAAACCAGGTTCTTCTGATTATATGCCGGCTATGACTATGACTAAGGCCCGTATTCTGAACGCTGACTAAAACTCGTACTTGACTTGAAATGACGTCACACCTACTAAGTGCCATTCACCACCCGATTTCTTTCAAATGTATCCAAAAGAGGTTCTGGTGGTGAATGACACTAAATAGGTGTGACGTCATTTCAAGTCAAGTACGAGTTTTAGTCGGCGTTCAGAATACGGGCCTAAGACGGGGGCCCCCCCCCCCGGGCAGGAGGAAAAAAGAGGGAACCAGCACTAGAAATTGGATATTCACTGATTTTAATATAATACTATTGTGGTTTTTCTTTAAAAAATTCACTATGGGTGGTAGAGTCTGGTGGAGGTGATCGGGCCGATAACTGGAATGGAAACCCGGCAAAGTCCCTGACAGTGTGTGCCAGACAGGACAGCGTGAGAGACTACCAGCATATTTAAGGTCTTCCGGATCTAATCCCCTGGGTTATCACTCCCTTAACTACATTTCACGAACGTCTAGTAATGTTTAAAATTGAACCAGTTCATTAAACAAACACTTTGCTTTAGATGACTTTTAAAGGAATGAAATACTAAACCCTCCAACAATGAAATTTAGTATCTTTAGTCTAGATACTGGAATTAACGTTAAGAGGCATCTGACGTCAATTAGGGGCAATTAAGCTGTACGAATTTTTAGAAAATCCGGTTTTGAATCGTGCTGCATGACATCATCTTTCTTATCGCATTCCACAGCCGTACACGTGACCTGCGCAAGCTCCAGAAACAAATAAGCGTCGCCCTTGACTAGCGCAATAGAATGTGAAGGGCACCCCACCTGGATTTAAGAAAGAAAACGTCATAGTCCTCCATGGTGCGAGCTCACGCTGTTGCTCGTTGGGGATCGGTGACCTAAAATGTGCGGTTGGTTTTATTTATTTCGACGTTATGATTAAGGTAAGCGAGATTTCTGAAAAGTCTTTAAACGGGTTTTTAAAGTGTTAGTTAACAGAAAAAAATTGTAAAAATTAGAGTCTAATTGTTGGACAGAAGTTGTTAAAATAAAAGTTGCGATGGATACACTTAATTTCTATTTCCGTCATTTAACAACCTTGGTGGTATTACTGTCCTCAAATTCTAGACCTTAGGGACACTTTCCCCCTTCAAGTTCATGATCTGAGGATCACTTTTGTCCTTAAAGTGGCGACTTTTCAGGCACTTTTGTGGTCAAGTTCTGAACTTTCGAAATTATTTGGGAGTGGGTGTGTGCGCGTGGGGGTGGGAGGGGGGGTGAGGTGGTTATGCGACCTACGTGCTTGCCGGCAAATCTGACGAAATGGCATTTGTTTGCCCGGAAAAAAAATCAATCGTGATTTTTGTTATTTTGCGTGAAAACTAAGAAACTGGCAGAAATTTCAAACACGATTTAGTGTTTAATGAAAGCAGAAGAAAGATTCGATTCGGGAAAAAAAATATAATACTGGAATCAGGAGCCTATAAAAAACAACTAGGAGCGTGTCTCGGTAACTTCCACTACAGTGTTAAGTCAGGAGCTGCTACAGTGGTACAAATTTGTTAGCAGAGGTCGCCACCTGCACGAGATGATTAGAGGTGTGCGTCACGTTCTCAAGGCTAATTTTCGGTCCTTTGTTTTTAAACAATAAGTGTTTAACATGGAAACAATATCAAAGTAATAATAAAAAAAAACTAAACAGACAATCAGTTGTTCTTACAGATTACAGATTAGATTTATTGAGAGTCTACAGGACCTGTGCAGTCATACACTCTACTATAACTTAATTCTAAACTTATACCTAATCTAGATAACCATAGCAATATCCCATGCACACTCATCTTGAATACCTTCGAATTACATTTTGAAAAACTAATTAAAACGCCCGGTCATCTTACAGAACCGAAGAACCTGCCTTAGAGCTGAGGTACCAGAAATGTGCGGGGGTACACCAAGAACCTCTTTCAGATCCACGTCCCAGTTCTGCATGGAGGGCCCACGATAAGCCACCCAACTGTGACACACAAACAAAAAGTGAGACACGGTTTCGGTATCAATGCCGCAGGCACAGGTTGGTTAGGTGGCACACCCTAACCTGAACGCATGCGCCCGCAACATGATGTGTCCATCCATAATCTTGACAGCACCGTGGCATCCCTTCTCGCGAGGCAATCCAGAGTACGGGGCACAGACACTGTGGGATGGATGTCATACAACGTCTCACCCACTACGCTGGAATCCCAGTCCTCTTGCCACTCCTGTAAGACCAGGCTCCTCAGAACTGGATAAAGATCTTTAGGGGTAACTGGGAATGTAACAGGACTACTCCGTCTCTCATACCCACGTCTAGCGAGCTCATCAGCCAATTCATTCCCGAAACACCCGGTGTGACCAGGAGTCCAGTGGATGGACACACAGATTCCACAGTGGAGCGCACTCACCAACTTTTTCCCGATTTCAACCACCAAAGGGTGACTCAGATCCAATGCCCTAAACGCCGATTCCAGAAACTTTATACCTGCTGCCGAGTCAGAAACCACTCTGAAATAGCGCAACTTGTTCAGTTGTTCTTAAGTTGCTCTAGCCAACAATAAAATAGAGCGTTGCTTTCGTAGCACACGTCTGTTTCGTGTGCTAAGTTTCAGTTTCGATTTTAGACAACTTGGCGCAGACGCAGTATTGTTGCTCCTTCTGGCGTTAGCACATCGTACTAAATTAAGCACTCCTAACATAGACCAGCCACACACGCTCCTAGTTGTTTTCTACAGGCTCCTGCTGGAATGAATAAATCGAATTTAGCTATTTCAATGGGAATTACCAACGTTGTAATTCATGACGTTATGTATGGATGTTGATGGAAAAGGGGATGCTACGAACTGTCGTTTGCATTTGCGTGCAGGCTTCTCCATCTCATTTTATAGTTCTTATACCAGTTTTTATGTTATTGAGTGACTTTGGGCAACATTTACAAGATCGGCCATTTCTTGTTTAGATAGTCAACGGCCTCCACACCCTTCATCACTCCAATAAGTCTCATGCTGCATCGTTCAGTAGTGTGTAAACCCTCAAACATTCAAACTGACTCGCAATTGACTTACCATTGTAAAGCAGTGCTTAAAATGTGGTTTAAAAAAATGAAACCAAGTTATTACTTCACCTGTGGACCGGAAGTCTGTGTGTGTGTTTGTTCCGGAGTTAAAACTGGTGCGGGACTGGTGTTTACGTAGCGCTGGTCAAGGCTCTAAAAACAAAATTGAAATAATAGAAAACAAAGCAATAAACAAAATTGAAAACAACAAAATAAAACTCTGGTAACAAATAAAATATGAAAATCCTCGCTTAGTAAATGGAACCTTCGTGCGTTACAAAAAAAATAGAATAACTTATAGATGATGAATTTATTATTATTAGTTTTTTGACGTCTGGAACATATAATGCAACAAATCGCTAATGGAGCAGGATGTAAGAAAGCCTTGAAAAAATCCTTAAAATCAAGGAAATAAGAAAACTCCATGTAAGCATTATTCGTTTTGTATCCTTACATTCGCCTGTCAAAAGCAAGCAGGCAACCATAATCCAAATTATATCACATTTATTTAATTTTTATACTATATTCGTAACCACCTCCTGCGACTGCAGTAAATTAGTGCACATTAGTGTACGACGATTACAATAAGTGACGAATACGTTACACATGAATAACCTTCTATTTTATTCTAAATTGGCTGATATGCATTAAAGCCAGACTATTTTGCGATGACTATTATAACTTTTCAGAAATGGAAATTGGGGTATTTGGACTGTTTGCCCCACATGCTAAGGACTTCTGCACTATAGTTGGCACTCCACTGCATGGTGCCACATGTAATTAGACCTATATCTGTGTGATTACGCCTACATTTGCGAAATTACGCCTATATTTGTGTAATTAGGCCTGCATTTGAGTAATTTATGCCTATATTTGTGTAATTAAGCCTGCATTTGAGTAATTATGCCTATATTGGTGTGATTAGACCTACATTTGACTAATTAGGCGCTACATTTGAGTAATTAGGCGCATATATTTGTGTGACTATTATGCCTACATTTAAGTAATAGGCCTATTTTGAGTAATTAGGCACACATTTGTGTGATTAGGCCTATATTCGTGTGATTAGGCCTATATTTGAGTGATTAGGTCTATATTTACGTAATTAGGCCTATATTTGAGTTATTTGGCCTAGCTTTGAGTAATTAGACCTATAATTTGCATTAACAAATATTTACTAAACGATTTTTAGATACCTGGGAAGGCAAAACTATTGCGCTACAAGTTTCCGAGTCTTGCTGGTTTTATTATCTATCTTAGGAATTTACTGTATAAGTTCCCAAGATAGATAATAAAACCAGTTACCCATTTACTGCAAGAGACAGAATTTTAGGATGCGTCAGAATGTACTTGCAGTGTCACAATTAATCCTGCAAGAGTCATAATGAATCTTATGGTGTGCTGTTCTTCTCAAATATCTTCTTATTCGTTTCAGTGCTACAAAATGCGCATGGCGCGAATTTGCCGATTTTCTAGCGAGCTGTACCAAATTTGTAAACAACATCTGACCGGGTTTGCATGGCTAGAAACATCAGAACCCAACATTTCTAAATAACTGGTCTTTTAGTCTTCTGTACAGCCGTACCGGCTGAGAAGAATTGCAACGACTTTGTCCGTCCGTCCGTCGCTTTTTTCTACTTCACAAAGGTACCAGAAATTGACGACCACTGTTTACAACGTTCGATTCAGTGTCAAAAAATAGTTAAATAACATGGCAAATTAAAACATTGTTACTTCCTTATAGCTAATAGAATTCTTCGAACTAATTAAATTAAATATTAACATTTGATCGTCGAATTGAAATCCTATAAGGATAACATTGCAGCCGCAAAAACAAAAGCATTTTAGCTTCGTTTAAAGTCGTCTCGTCGCATTATTGCATGAATGAATGGGATTAAAAAAAATTAGGCCTAAAATCACGTTACCACGGCAACGTCAATTTGCTACGAGTACCTCCTGGCTTCATCAACAGCGTGTCTCCTGTCACTTCCCTACAACCATTGATCTATATAGGCTACGTTGCGCGTTACGTTTAACACTGTAACTGTGAGCTTGAAGGCGCGCCGTGTTGCAAAAATGAATAGGCGTACCATACAAATCTAATCTCCGTTAGCTGCTACTTACGAAATTAAAGCTCCAGGTAAGAATTAGGCCTAAAAGTGGACAAATACGCCTAAAATCTAAAATAAGCTTAAAAGCTAACACATTTTTAACCGGCAGTTCTGATGGTTACTGTTTTTTGATTATATAATAGAGACAGCTGTTGCAATGCGTGATAGAGGTGTGCGCCTCACCATCGGTAGTGGCAGAACTGTCAGAAGACCGGATGCGACTATAGGTAGTCGCTTTAGCCGCTTGTTATATAGTGGCTCTGAATTTTTACAATCATCCAAAGTCTTCAGTGTGGCAGACACAGTCTTGACATGGTTGCCATCCTGTAAGTTACCGGTTAGTGGTGTGATATGACTAGCGATGTTCTTAATCTCGTATATCCATATATTTCTTTCTTTGAACCTCTACAATCCCCAAATGTTCACGTTATTTTTCAAGGAAGATGTCATACATTTTCATTCTTGACAATCACGAGTTAATAATCCACCAAGAAAC
>JAHWFP010242823.1:0-15230 GCA_023313725.1 Lithobius niger
GCATGATCTAAACGGTTGGAGGAATTTCGATGAAGTGCCGAAGCTAACGCAACTTCTTTAACAACCTTTCCAATTTGTTTACAAACATAACAACCGTTAACAATAATGATCACAACGATAAACACTTAAGAACTATTGTCTTAAACAGATGACCCGTCATGGTCATGACGATCATTGTTGGTTCATGGTGACCCTGCAGGCATACGTCATCGTAGTGCAGAGTCAATAGTTGATGTATGGGTCCAAGGTCAAGGACCCCAGGAATCAACATGCCCCCGTGTGACGAGGACACCCTGTAAAATAAATCTCATCATCTGGAGTCGGATGCTGCAAGAGAAAGACCAAGACAGAGATTAGTATGAATCTGAGCGGTAACTGCTTTGGTGCAAATGTCGGCCCAATTTCGTTCAGTGGGAACAAACTCCAAAACGATGTCACCATCATCAATTTTCTGTCAGACAAAATGATAAACAATTTCGATATGTTTTGTTCTGGATCTTTCAATCTGTGAGTTAGCATGTTGAATTGCACTCAAAGAATCGGTATGCACAACGGTTGGTGGTGTACTATGTCCATAAACACCTATTTCTTTGAGAAAGGCACGCATCCAGAAAGCTTCCCTGGACGCTAGGCACAAGGCACGGTACTCCGACTCCATTGTCGAAAGTGAGACACTTTTCTGTTTGGTTGCTCTCCATAGGATAGGGGTTCCGGCGTAAAACACAATTACACCAGAAATGGATTTTCGGTCATCAGCATTTGGTGCATGACTTGCATCTGCGAAAACTTCAAGTCTTGCCGGATTTGGACGAAAGCGTAATTTTCTGTCGAGGGTACCTCGAAGATAACGCAGAATTCGTTTGGCGGCTATCCAATGTGTAGGATTTGGATTAGCCGAATGTGCGGCCACTGCATTGACCGCATATGCTATGTCGGGACGTGTCGCCAAGGCAAGATAAGATAGGCACCCTACTAATTCTCTAAAAGGGACTGTCTTCATTTCCTCTTGCTCTTCAACACTTAAGGTTACAGTCTTATTTAAATGTTGACCAGGGAGACACGGTGTGTTAACTGTTTTACAGAATTCCATATTAAATCTTTTTAATATTTTCTCTGTATAAGTGCGTTGATGTGCAAAAAGCACTCCACTGGGTTCTCTTTCAAATTGGATTCCTAGCAGGAAATTTAGGGGACCCAGATATTTTATATCCAGATCAGAATTCAATATCTTCCTCAACAATTGTCTAATTCTGATTGTTTGGGCAGCTGCCATTAAATCGTCGACGTAGACTGTGACGAAACCACGTTCATTGTTGACTTCTATCCAAAATACGCATGCGTCTGAAAGGCAATGATGCATACCATGCTTCAACAACACTTCCGTCAGTCTTCTGTACCAACAAAGCCCGGATTGTTTGAGTCCATATATCGATCTTACGAGACGGCACACCTTTGTTTCTTGACCGGGTATAACAAAGCCCTCTGGTTGTTGCATAGCAACGTAACAATCGAGTCGTCCTTGGAGATAAGCAACAGTCACATCGTATTGGTCTATATACCAATTGTTTTGTACCGCTACAGAGATTGCTAGACGTATTGTTGCAAGCCCAGCAGTTGGGCTGTAACTTTCAAAGTACGATTGTCCATATTGTTGCGTAAATCCCTTTGCAACAAGGCGTGCTTTGTAACGATCGATGCCGCCCAAAGCATTACGCTTAACACAGAACACCCAGCTACATCCTACCACGGGTACTCCTGGTGGACGTTCTTCTAAACACCAGGTGCCATTGGCAATATGGCTTCCATATTCAGCGTGTATAGCAGCTAACCATTTTTCTGAATCGACACTATTTATTGCTTCACGGAAATTGTTCGGTATTTTAGGCTCATTAACAACTGTAGCTAAAGCAGCTGGCTCATAATCATCATTGTGAAAATTGAAGAAACAAGTATTTATCAACGTGTGTTGGGTCACTGGTTCACCATAACGTTCCAGGAGTAATTCAGTGAAAGAATCGCCAATAACATTGCTGTTATTTTTCCCTCCAAAAACTGTTAAAGCTTTTTCAGTCTTATTTTCATTCGTATTTGTTGGTACTTTAACGTTATTTTCTTCTGGTAAACTATTCTCTTCCCCTGGAATTGGCGTTTCTTTTTCTGAGACAGTTTTATTAGACTTTGACCTCGTAAAATATCTATGTTCAAAATCACTTTTACTTTCACTTGTCTTGGATTCCTTCTTCTTTTTGGCGAGTTGACCCACAACTTGAGGTGGAGTTTTGTCCTCTTCCAGCAAAGACGTTACAGTAGGAGGGGTCACGACTTTCTCACCTGTAGCTGAAGTTGGCAGTTCAATTGGTGGGGTAATGGCTCGTGCTGTCTCAGTTGGCAGTTTTTCGGTTTCTTCTTCCTCGTCAGTTTCTTCATTTGTCCACAGCTGTTCCCACATCTTTTCAAATTCTGTAGAATTCTGTTGATCCAAATGTTCAAAATTAAATTCATTTTCCAGAAATGTAACGTTTCTTGACACAATCACAACTTTACTTTCCAAGTCCCAAAGTCTATAGCTACGTGAAATTAAGTCGTAGCCAATCATTACACACTTCTTTGCTTTCGGCTGTAATTTATGTCTTTTCTGGACAGGAATGTGCGCAAAACATATACAACCTATAGCTTTTAAATGTCTAGCCGTTGGTTTTTCAGACCTTCCTAGCCATAATTGTAATGGTGTGCAATTCTTGTTATCTTTGTTCACACATCTATTTCGTATATAGGCTGCTGTGGTAATTAATTCAGCCCAAAGATAAGTTGGCAAATTAGCACTAGTTAATGTTGCTCTAACAAGATTCATCAGGGTTCTGTTAAGGCGTTAAGGCGTGCTCGGGGCAGAAGGGATTTGTGGTGGTGTGCCTCACACCCTTCTCTTTGAAAAAATCGGATAACGTTTTGTTAAGATATTCAAACCCGCAGTCGGATTTTATGGCTTTTAAACGTTTACCAGTTTGATTTTCGGCCATTGCTACATACTCTTTTATTTTTTCAGGAATGTCCGATTTATTCTTCAGTATGTACTCACAAATCCTGAGTAGTCGTCTGTAAACGTTAGGACATACGAATTTCCGCCTATGGATTTGACAGGAATTGCTAGCACATCAGTATGCACTAAAGCTAATTGTTCTTTCTCTCGTTCGTATGTAAGTGCTGGAAAAAATTTTCTTGTCAAATTTGCCTGAAGGCAGTCGTGACAGGGGGAAGTTATATTCTTCTTCTTTGGAAGTCTAAAACCCCTAAGGGCTTTTGAGTCACTCAGTTCATGCAAAGTAGAGATTGCTGTATGCATGAATCGTTTATGCCACAATTCCAAATTACTTTGTATAGTTACTTTCGCAATCTTGTTTAACATTGCAACATGACCACTATCTGGAATTTCAGTATAGTTTGTTCCTCTAAGCAACTTATCTGTAACTGGATCATTATTAAGTAATGGGTTTCCTACCAAAATGTACAAACCATTAGTCATATACCCTTTTGCAATCATTTTACGGCCATGATAAATTAAACAACAGGTCTCATAGAATATCACATGACACCCATTTGCTGTAGCCGATCTTACAGAAAATAAGTTAACTTGTAAGTCTGGAACATATAAAACATCTTTCATCAAAATTTTACCTTTACCAGTGTCAAAAAGAATGTTGCCTTTTGAATGCGGTTTCAAATCGCAATTTTTGCTGGCTGAAACCATTGATTTTTAGACAATTAAACAACCAGTTTTCATTTGACACGAGATGATTGGATGCGCCGGAATCCACGACGAAAATATCTTGCAACTTTTTACCTTTATCATCCGTAGCTGCTGAGAAAAATGACCAGGTCCATAGGCACGAGAACAATGCATACATCGTGGATGTGGCTGTGGCGAATAAACCCTTCGGTTCTTGGCTTGTATTCGCTTGTGATCCTCTGTTTCCTCCTCTTCTTTTGAATCCTCTCCATCCACGGTGATTTCCTCTACCTCTTCCACGGTTGCTAAAAATAGAAGGATCAGGGGGTGAGGGGCAGGACGCCATTTTGTGATTGGAACCACTGCAGGTAAAACAAATTAATTTCCTATTAGCTGTCGGTATTGTTTGACCCTGAGAGTACTGCTTGTTCGCATGTACGGCCAATGCTGCCGAATTTAAGGATTAAGTTAGGTTAGGATCATTTAGATTTCTTGAATCTTCAAAATATAACAGTTCTTTTACTTTTGCACAAGTAATATTATTGGCACCCATTGCTGCGAAGCCCATTAACATTACATCACAACTTCTAGGTAACCCCGCCAAAATGCACCATGCCAAATTTGTGTCAGAGATTTTCATGCCACAGTCAGCTAATTCGTTTGCACATTCTTCAACCCGATTGATATAACTGCTCATGCTTTCATTTGAAGATTTTGCTATAGAGTAAAATTTCCTATGTAATGCCAGACATCTAAGAACATTATTCGGTTGAAAAGTGCATTTCAGAAAATCCCATAGTTGTTTAGGAGTAGTGACTGAAGTAGGAACCGTTACACAACCTGTTGCAATGAAAAGTAAAATTGTTCCCATGGCTTTTTGAGTCCTTACTAACTTTTTATTTGCATCAGTCTCTCTACTCTCTTCCGTCACGTAGGCCCACAAACCTTGATGCATTAGGTAAGCTTTTACTCTTTCTGCCCATTGAATATAATTCGTACCAGTTAAATTGGGAATAGTCGTCTGACTTGAAATCGAACCTCCAGATGCCATTTTTAACTTTCAAATTTTGGTACTGAACGGTATTACTTTTTATGTTTTATTGTTCTGTTTTTATCGTGTCAGTCTAGCACGTAAATTCCCGCATTTGGGCACCCATTAGAAACATTCGAATTTCCTTATTTAGAAGAATTATACTTATCTGATTCTCTTCTTTGCTTCATCGTTTCTCCCCTTCCTTGCCGGTGACGTCTTATACCTCCAATTTTCTCCTGGTTTCCAAAAATAACGTCGCCGCATTTCTTTGCCATGTCTTCTTTAAGTCCACTTTTTCATATTGAGCATCGAATCCAAAGTTCCAAATACACGGCTCCCGCTACCACATTGAAGGGATAGGCGCAGTGGAATTAAATAATATTGGAGCTGCAAACGGTGGACTGTGAAACTCGGAATGATGACTCATTTCGTGAACACGGTAAACTTCACTGTAGTTTACTAACTATAATGACATGACATATTTACATATGGAAGGGACAATATTTTAACACAAAGCATGATCTAAACGGTTGGAGGAATTTCGATGAAGTGCCGAAGCTAACGCAACTTCTTTAACAACCTTTCCAATTTGTTTACAAACATAACAACCGTTAACAATAATGATCACAACGATAAACACTTAAGAACTATTGTCTTAAACAGATGACCCGTCATGGTCATGACGATCATTGTTGGTTCATGGTGACCCTGCAGGCATACGTCATCGAAGTGCAGAGTCAATAGTTGATGTATGGGTCCAAGGTCAAGGACCCCAGGAATCAACAATTACAAAATAGGTTCAGCGGGTTACTCTATAGTTTTGACTGTGGGTGACGCTCACTGATTCCTTCCCCGTAGCGCATGTGCATTTGCAGACATCTAGGGGCATCACAGAAGTGTTATAGCCCAAATTCTGAGGAGGTGAGCACTGCTTGTCCCTGTAAGTTATCTACCTACTGTGGCAACATCTACAACCGCAATGACAACAGCACTGGCAAAACGACCAGTTATCTATTTAGCAGGCTAGAGACTCGTTAATTATCGGAATTATCAAGACAAATTGCTCCATGAACTAGGTGCCCATTTATAATGTTGATTTCGACACATATGTTTGACGCTCGGTGTGTGAAACTAGAGATTTTCCCATGCCCAATGCTTAAGCGAGAGCGTTTACAATTGAAGAGCAAGTAGGCCAACGCTCACGTTTTGGTATTTTCACATGAATATCTATTAAACCTAGATCGGTGAGCGTCGAACGACAGTTGCACGATTAGTCATTGCATGCTGGGATAAAAAAATAGCAGCATCAACGGACTCCATCAGTGCCACAAGATAGGAAAACGTGGTGTGCTAAAAGGTTGAATGCTCAAAATAAACGGCCAAATATTTTAATTGCAGTGACCTTGACCCATATGGCATCGAACCTTGGCGTTGTAAAAGTGTAAAGTTGTGAACTGCATAGGTGAATTGGAGTAGCGGCCAGCATTAGCAAGCTCACGTGCCTGCTCACACGTTTGATTTGTAAATAAAAGAGCATTTGCTTTAACGTGATGACGTCGCGGGCGGGCCAAGTAGACTGTCCGTGCGAACTGCTTTGCTCATGAATAGATGTACGCATCACGCGTCGAGCACACTTATGCGCAAGCATTTATATTTTAAATGCGACCTAAGAACGGCCATGCACCCCCATCCACAGAATCAAAATAAAGCGTTCTCAATATCAAAATCCTTATGGTGCCCTTGCTGGGTAAATTTTCCCATGTAGAGTTAAATGAAGCTGCAGGCACCACTTCTGGTTGTACCCTTCCATCACTTTAAGTTGAAACTTTGCAACCATTCTTTCCCCAGAACTCAAACAGTACGGTTTCATGGTAACTCTCTGCTGAGTTATCGAGGAATTTTGGCAGATCACTGGCAACTATTGTTTACGATTAGAACAAGGCTGGTATCTGATTGCATTAGAATCTCTTACGTTCGTTTTTATGTACCATTCTAAAATATACAATATCTGTAAATTTTATTTTCTTGTTCTGAATGCATCTTTCCTGTAGAGATAACGTTATTTAACTCGCCAGCTCGGTAATCCAGTGTGCATGTGTGTGCGCACTCCTCCTATAGAAATGCCGAGGTGCGACATCTTTTCTTCCCTAGCGTCCACCATGTGTAGACATGCTTTCGTTTTTTCCATCGTTTATCATCTTTCGGACCTTCCAGCAACCGCCATAGCTACAACGATGCTCTGATAAAAGCTCCCTCCTGCGAAACCCTTCTCTCTGGATGCCCATCACCTCTTCACCCTGACACTGTCATCCCGTCAACCTGTCATCTTCCCTAGCAACTCCACTGCATGTACATGCCTCAATTTTTCTGTCTACCCTTCGTCAAATTCAATCCTTAGCTGACTGTCGTCCTTTGCCCTTCGCTAGTTCAGCGACAACAATGGTAAGATCCAAAGGCACTCCGAAGGAAGACCAATTCTTCATCCTGCTTGTCACCTGTTCATCCTTGGCATGGCGTCTCTGCTTCCCAGCCAGCCTGTCAGACCCTTAGCCTGCCTGTCGTCCTCTGGCCACCTGTCGTCGTTCGTGCCATGATCAACCCTTGCGATCCTACTCGTGGACAATTGCACCTGTCCCAACCAACATTCCGGTGAATGCCTTCAACCACCGGCTGGCTCCTGAACACCTTTGCCTGTCCTTTCGCCAGTCCCCGATGGTACTGCTGCTGACACTGCGTATGCCCTTGTGGCAAAACTGTAGCTTTGATTCCTGACCATCACGTTCTTCACACCAAACTTTGCAGAGGCACGAATACTTATTTCAACCTGAAACGACACGTCAAGTCTCTGGAAAAGTGACAGGAACCTTTATTGCTCTGTCCTGTCAGCTGAAGCTCCTCTCGGCCCTTTGTCCGGTTCTTCCCACGACTCTTGTCATCTGTCACCGGCCACAGCTCCTGCGTTTCAACCACTTGTAGTGTGAAGTTCACAGGCTCATGAGCTGAGCCACACACTAAAAGCAACGGGAGCCTCAGCCTTCACCGACACTTTCTTTACAGAGTAAGTCTTAAACCTGTGAATAGGTTGCGGCGTCTTATTTAGGAGAAGCCCTTTGCAAACTCCTGCACTCCCCGCTGTCGCTCTGCTGCCCAACAAGAAGAGGCATCGCAGCTCCTAGTCCAGCAACGACAAACATCATCTAGCCTGCCTTCCACTTTTCGCTGGCCATGGTGCCCTCTCTGCCAAACTCATGGAATGAGCCAGCCTGCTCTTGTTGTGTTTGTGCGACAACAACAGCAGCTTGCATCCTACTTCAGCAGCCGGCTACAAGGCGTCATACAACACGTTTCCGGTCTGCATTCGTCTCTTTTCTCTGAGCGACATTAACTGCCTGATGTCAGATGCGGCCAACATCACCGTCATTACCCAAAGCGACAGTTTCTGTTCCAATGTCAGTCACCGACCTTGAATCATTATGACCACCAAATTTCGTCGTCCTATCCACGACAACGGTTCACACCGCACGCCTCAGCAAACCCGTCCACTGCCATTAAAAGACTTCAAATGGGTCATCCATCCTGACAACCGCACAACTTCCTCACAAACGGCTTCCATTACAGTTTGCATCAAATTCTTGACTCCATGTAGAGCACTTCGCAAGCATTGCTCTCCACCCTTTGCCCTTGCCTGTTGCCATCACTAGGTTGTTCGAAATAAACGAACTTTCCAGGTAGCTCCCCTCTTCTTTTCATCGGCCATGCCTCATGCTCTGTCGCTTCTGAACTCTGATCTTTCACGGCCTGCAGCAACCACTTCATCAACCGATAGGGCTCACCTGTTAGTGATACATGCCTGGTTTGGATGCACCACGTGGCTACAGTATCACGATGTGTCCATAGTCTCTTCCCTGTCGTCGTCAACAGCGTCGTTGGTCGTTGGCTGACTCAGGACAACCTTTGCTTCGCACCGCCTTAACAGAAAGCTACCATCCACACAGTCTCTTTCCTGTCATCATCAATGACATCATCAGCCTGCCAGCCACCCCAGCTTGGCTTTTGCTCATCTCATGTTGCAACGTGGGCCCGGTTTTCATTTTGCTGGCCATCACCTGATGCCACCCATACCTGGCACCTACACTTCTACACTGCTCGTCACGAGGTAGCCCCATTGGGACGACACCTCATACCTCTTCAGGTCCATTCATCCCAGCCTGTCGTTCGAATGTCTAGTCACTCCAGTGGATGCTTTTCGCCTGAGTATGTTTTTTCCGTACTGCCCTCTGTCACGTCTTCTTACCATCCTCTTCTACCAAGATATCCATTTTCAAGCATCAGCCATGGCATGCATTTCATGGAAGGCCTCGGCAACAGCTGCAACGACATCGACACATCGCAACGGATATAGGCTCTACTTGTCTTTCCCTGAATCCGTTGTAAACAGCAATGCTTTGGCAACAATCCCTGTCCCGATTGCTGTACGTACATCATCACTGATCATGACTTAAGCAAGGAATTCGACACTCCCTTCCTATAGTTAAATGTTGTTGAGGTCTACTCCAACCCTCCAAAGTTCCATCAAATAAAGTTGCCTTATCCTGTCACCTGAACATCATCCTGCCTGACGATTCTGGACGATTCAAGTATCCCGCTATTGTTTCAGGCCTACTGAGAATTGATCCTCACCAGGTTTGCCAGTAACATCATATGAGATTACTTCCTGAATCTCTGCTCAATCTGAAGCTTGATCAGCCGGGCAACTTGGGACAAAAATCACCGACATGCAACGGAAACGCCATTCCAAATAAAGAAGGTGGAAAATAATAGTTTAAAGCCACCAGCACCATTCTGCCAGCCGCGGAGGGTTCCTTGTCGTATTCTCCACTCAAGCTCCCCACACACGTTACAGCAAGCCTATTTTTGTCACATCATTCCTTGGCTTCGTCAGCATCATCGTCTCTACTCAGACAGAAATCTACGTCTGGTTTCCGTTCACCTACAATAACCTCTTGATCTCCGTCAATCTCATCCACGGCACATCCTGCACCGTCAACTCACAACTAAAGAAAACGAAGGGCCTGCTCATGAAGAATAAGGCTACCAACCATCATATCAGGTTACACCAGGCCATCGTCCTTCCCTGCTATTTTGCCCGAAACCTCAGTAGCAGCCCAGCCATCAACCTTCACTTCAGCATCGATAGTTGCTCCGTCAATGGCCCCGGCCAAGCCAAACAGTTCTCCTTCCGCACTATTTGGTCTCGATGACGCCAGTCCATATGGTCTGAGAAATACGTGGCTGCATTCAATGATTTCACTGAAGCATCCCAGCTTTGACAAGCTATATGTCGCAGCCTTCGTCTGTCGAAAGGGAAGTGTCATCAGTTTGATGAACATTTAAGCTTGATCATCGACTTACTAATCACCTATCTGAACGTTCTACCAAACACCAATCTACAAATCCCACCCTCGCTGCTGAAATGTCACGCCTGCACTAGACGATCTCTGTACAACGCTTCAAACTGAATTTAGCCAACTCGAAGATTAAGTTGCTTACACCCCTTCCATGTAGTGCACAGCAGCTTGTCGGCAACCTGGAATCCTGCTTATGCCCGTCCCCAGTTTCATCAAGGATTCAGCAAAAGCATCTACGGAAACCTGCTGACCCTCGTCACTTACCCTCGCACACACCCCGATCGCTCCTCCAATGGGAGTTGTGTCGGAAGGCCCCAACGATCCCGCTAGATCCAGTGACCTCGAACGACCAAGTTTCGTCACGATTGGCAACGACGCAATCGAACCAACAGCATGTTCGTTTCCTTCATCAACTTACAGCTTCACATCAGAACTGATAGCTGCTAAGTCAACGTTTCCAGCAGACAAGTACGCAGCATTTTCGGTGTGGCAGTCCGACAATGCCGATGATTTCATCCCGTTTTGTATGGAAATAATGTAGTGCTCCAACTACAACACATGAGAATTCTCATGCAAATCCTGCCGCTCAATGGCCAAAGGGTATTCCTTTGGTTCTTGGTTCCATCCCTAAAACACAATGACAAGCAATAACATCATGCCACAAGCCCTTCTTGAGTTGAGGAACCCATGTCTCATCCTTCGCACTCCTTGCGTGCGGCCGTGATTCCAACCTTTCGATAGGGGTCAACTCTTATCGATCTTAGTGTTTTATTGGCGAGCCGATATCATCGAGATAAGCGACCAGTTGGGTCTCTTGCTTTCTTTAGCCACTCAAGAGAGCGGCGGTCAGAGATGACGGTAAACTCAATAGATTCAATGAAAGGCCTAAACAGTTCAATGGACTAAAGAACCGCAAGTGCTTCTTTTTCGACCATACTAAAATAAGCTCGTTAGAACGAAGCAAACGACTTGTGTAACATATGACCGTAGGGCAATTTTCACTATTCTGCAAAAGCACTGAACCTAAACTAAATTTCGAGCTATCACAGCAGATTGTAAAGGGCTTAGTACAGTATGCCTGTGCAAGAATAGGGGCAGTTACAAGTTTTTCTTTTAATGACTTGAAGGCAAGATCAATCTCAGGGGACCAAATGAACTTGGAATTGGTGTTTTTCAGCAAGTTAAAGAGGGGTCGCGTTACTAAAGAGTATGATTTCACGTAACGCCTAAAACAGTGCACATGCCGAGAAAGCTTCGGACCTGTTTAATAGTGGTAGGCGTTTTGATTTTTGAGATCGCCTCAACTTTAGCCAGGTCAGGTAAGATGCGTTTGGATGAATAAATCACAAAATGCGAGCCTTAGGGCAACACAGATTAAACTTGTCAATGTTTACAGATAAATTAGCATAGTTTAGGTGATTAAGACGAAGTCTATCTATTTTTATGTTTAAGAATCCTGATTAATAATATGCAATCGTCTTGATGAATAAATAATCCCAGGAAATCGAGGTTTGAAGCAATTCATCCATCATTCGTTGAAATACCTTGACGCAGACGCATCCTAAACATCACGTAGACTGCCTGGGGTGCCAAATGCATCAAGCTGCCTAGACTTCTTGTCTAAAAGGATCTGGTGATAGGCACTTCGTAAATCAATGGTTGTAATATAGCATGGAGTAACTATCTGACTTAAGATAGGGTTGATTGATGGTTATGGGGATGCGTCTGGAGCCGAATTTCAATTAAGGCCATGTAATTACTAAAAAACTAAAGTCACCGTCCGGTTTTGGTTTTAAGAAAAACGGAGAGCAATAGGTTGTTAGACTTCTCAATACGGCCCTCAGACAACAGTTGCTGGATTACTTCGTTAATTTTTTTTTAGTTTAGGCGGGTTTGCAGGAAATGGCCTGGTTTACAGTGGCTTCTTGCCAATTACATCAATGTGCATTTCCATGGTACGGCAGTGACCAGGTTAATCACAGATCACGTTTGTGTGTTTAACAAAAAATTCGAAAAATTCTGACTTCAGAAATGGGATTTTTGTCAAGAATTGTTTGCTACCGAATGTTACTCGAGACGAAAGAACAGACTGTCGTGTCGAGTAGGGATTCAAGATACTTATAACGAAGTTGTAGCAGGTCATCATACCACAAAGTTAAATCTGCTGATGACTGAACCACTCGAGGTCTCATCATCAAATCAGTGCCTAAAATAAGCGATGGGGAAGGATGTTTGAAATGACGAACGAGTGCCAAAAAGATTTTCCAGGCAGTTGTAACTCGATTGCCACATATCCCAAAGTAGTTATAATTTCTCCGTTAGCCGTTGATAAACGTAAGGGAAAAGGTTCTCCTGATACCCAGGCATTACAGGACAATAACGAGCCATGTGACCCTGCCTATGGCAGAACCAGCATATAAAGTTGCGGCCTTGATTGTTATTTCAACGTATCGAAAAGTTTTGGTTATCTGAGTTTTGAGGAGGGCCCCCAGGGTTCGAAATATCTTTACTGTTCGTTGTTTGAGGCGGATTGTTGGTAATAGCAGGTCCCTGATTTTGAGAAGGGGCGCAGTTTTGGTATGGTGGATTAGGAGGAAAAGGTAGGGGGTTTGGGAGGCCCTGGTTATGGGGGAGGTTAAAGTTAGGGTGGTTAAGACTTGTAGCGGAACTTTCAGTGCTGTTTAAAACTGGGGCTTGCATTTGTTGCTGAAACATGTTAAAGCTCAACTTTTTATTTTCATCCTTTCTTAATGCCATTTGCTGTATTTTTTGATTCTGACAGCAAGATCCCGAAAATCCGATGCCGACGAGAAGTTGTGTGCAGAAAGCATTGCCTACAAAGCAGGTGTACAATTAGCAAAAGCAATACGAACAAGTTCAAAATCAGAAATCGGTTCATCGAGGGTGTAGTTTCATTGTAATAGGTCATTACAATATGATGATGCACATTCACTTATCTCATAACAAAGAGAAAAAATTCGGTGAAAAAACATTTCTTGTAAATTTGGGTTTCTAAACTTTCTGCAAAGAAATTATTCAAAATGAGCCCAGTCTCCATCAACCACTTCCAATACTTGGGGGGCATAATTTGTTTCTGGATGACTATTTTACCGTCACGAATGAAATCGTTTGCAGAATAATCTGCATCTTCCCCGTTAAATTTTCTCAAATTTACTTTGGGCACCCAGTTCTTTTAAAAGGCGAAGTCAACCGGATAAGGGAGGGCAGGCAGCCCTAGGAGTGGCCTTAGCGGGGTGGCGAAGCTCTCTCAGTAGCACGAGGATTTTCAGCAGCCACCAGGCGCAAAACTCATTTTTCGGAATAGTAATAAATTCGGGTAACTGAACGTCTCCTTGGGGCATTGGAGCAGTTTTCTGTTTGTGGGGGGAAGTTTATTAACAAACAAGTCAAAATCATCGTCAAATGATTTTGTTTTAAAACTGAGTTTCTAGGAATGGAAAAGTGGTATGCAGCAAAAGGATCATTGATTTTAGGTTTAGGTTTAACAGTTGCAATGCTGTTTAAAGCAGATATTCTATACAAAGTAGAATCGACATCCAGCAATACATCAGCAACAGTACGTAAGGTACCATTATTTGTAGGTGGACCCAAGACTTTTGTTGATTGAAAACACGTAGGAGGACCAAAGTTTTGATGACTTGACTGATTCGCTGCAAAGCCAACACCTTGAGTATTTGCCTGCCTTGCAAGAAAATCAACACTTTGACAATTTTCGAAATTTACAGGGGTAAAGTAGGAGCCCTAGAATCAGTAGTTAACTGGAAACAGCCGGAAACTCTGGGGTTCGAAACTCGATCAAGCACTGGCGTGGAGTCATGTGACATCCTCAAGATACCTCTACGGCCTGTCACATTCCTCTTACGGGTAAAATAGTTTTTGCACTCTCATCCGCTGATTAGTCGGTTGATTGGTCCTCGATGATATGAGACATTGTTGTCATGAAAGCAGAAAGTGCTCCAATATTAGATAAACACCGCAATAATAAACTGCAAAATTAAGTAGAAAAAAACTACCATGCTTTCCTCTCTCTTAACACAGGAGTTCTAGAATGAAAGGTACAAAGTAAGCTAAGTTAAGGTGTTTTTTTTTTCACTGCAGCAAACATTTTTTTTTGCAAATTTTAGAAAAAAAAACCGCATCTTTTGATTTACCGGAGAAGGGTTTACATCAAAGGATCAAAAAAGTTTTTGAGATGACACTAAATAGCACACAATTTTTTTTTTTATCAGCAAATTAGTTGAAGCCCGGAGAAAGTCAGTTTTTTTTTGGCTTTTAGGGATTATTGAATACACTACTTAAAGAACTAGTTTTTTAATTTTTTTTGGGGGGGGGTGGAAGCTAAGGGGCAGTTAGAACTAAAGAAAAAAATACAGGGTATGTTAGGTTAGGCGCCACGGAAACAGTGATTATTAAGGTCGCTATGCACTTAATCTGCCTAACAATCCTCATAATTTAATTAGAAAAACAAGTTAAGTTAAAGACCCCAGTGTTACCTATCAGGTTACAATTTGTAAGAGTTACAAGCTTTAAGAAAAAATCACCCTAGCAAACTTTAAGTCCAATCAATTAAAATCAACAGATTTAAGCGAGCTCACTACACACCAAACCAGATTCAAACCAAGTAATATACCAGTGAGGACTATTAACCCATTTGAGGGTCCCAAGCTAACTTAGTTTTAAACCTAAGCATTGCAGCAAATGTGGTCACCACCAAATACTAAGAAATGAATCAAAGTGTATTTTTTTTTACTAAGAGTTGTATTACGAGTTCAAAGAAAAACAAGAAATAAATTAAAGTTATGTAAATAAAGAAAATCACAAAGTAAAGGGTAAACGAAGCAAGCAGTCTGCATTAAAGACTGTCCTTGTGAGGATACACAATACACTAGTCCAAGAAAGAAAGAAAAGACAACTGCCCCGACTGGGACTCGAACCCAGGACTTCCCGAGAAAGAAAAGACAACTGCCCCGACTGGGACTCGAACCCAGGACTTCCCGAGAAAGAAAAGACAACTGCCCCGACTGGGACTCGAACCCAGGACTTC
>JAHWFP010242824.1:0-13134 GCA_023313725.1 Lithobius niger
ATGCATAAAGCAGTTATTGAAATACAGTCGGGGAGAAAAAGGGCTTGCGCCGTGAGATATTGTTAAATGACGTTACGTCCCACTCCAGTCGTTTATTTAAACGGGTCATGCCTATCACCTTTACCGTATGGCCGGAAGTGACTGAAATATTAGTCGATTTTTCATGATTTCGATTAGAAGACGTGCCAGCAAAATGTAGGCGTTGTTATTGAACAGTATGTGGCTAAATCGTTTGCATATGAAGGGTTGTAGGTCCTTGACTAAAAATTTTTGTCAATTATGTTTCTGTATGAAAAAAAAGTTGAACCGGAAATGGCCCAGTTTATTTCAGGTTTTGACAACAAGCACGGAAAATGGAATTCTATCTGTTGTTGGGCTATTGGCAAAAAAAATGGCTTGCTACTTTACGTTCGCCGGGAAGGCATCCTAGGATTCTATGCGTATTGGCAATTCGTGTAGTTATGTGGCTCCTGTTAATCAGGTAATTATTGTATAATCGATTATTTAGTGTAACAGTTTGTTGTAGTATAATCAATTCGACAAACGTGTGAGACAACGGGATAGTGTATACTCTACCATGCGCAATGTCTGTTTGCTTGACGTCACCATGAGTTAGCCAATGACGAACGAGAACAACGGCTGTTTGGCCATCTGATTGGACTAGCCCAATCACGTGATGTGCACGTCACAGCAAACAGCCATTGAGCGTGGTATAGGTGCGTAGCTAATGGAATAAAGGCAGAATTATAAAGTCATTCCACGATCACTTTCGATAGTAAAATGAACAATAGAGGGAACATGTTTACTTTACGCGGCTTATGGGAAGAATAAGGGCTCCTCACCGATTGATCTCTCGTTGGGCTAGAATGACGTAAAATGATCAACTGAACAACATTTTCGCATAAAATTTTTGGGGCAAAGGCTTCGTTAGGCCATCAGAAATTCTTGAAAGCAGCACTCTTTGCGCTGATGGACGAGAGGCCGTTTTCTTCCTATGTTCTCAGCTGATTTTTTCCCCCCGTAAACAGTTCAGATAGATGGGTTGTTATTCTCAGTTTCGTGTCGTTTTGTTGTTATTGTCGGTTAGGTCAGGTTAGGAATCGGCTTCGGCATTTCACTTGAGGTAATGAACTTGATGGGGTTTGGTGTTTCACCTGTCGGACTTTCGCCCAGTTTCATGCTTTCTGGCGCTGCGCGGTGCTAACTTAGGACCTTCACCACAGCCAAACGGTGCGTTTGCCCCAAAAATGGAAGAGGAAAACATTACTCCGCAGGTAATTCTTAGTCCATTAAAAAAATCAGACGAGAGCCCGTTTTCTACTCATGTTCCCTTTACGCACATGGCCCGAAATTTGAAAAAGAGAAAAAAAACCTACCTTTAATTTTCATAGAAGGCGCTACAAATTCATCCCAAATTGCGGAAACTCGTTAAATCATCATTAACATAACCTAACCAATTAACTGCCCCAGTATGAAATGCCAAACCCCAACCAGTTAACTACCTAACTGGAATGAAATGCAAAACCCCAAACTTACCTAACCAAACCTAAGTGACAATAACAACAAAACCACACAACACCACACGAAACTGACCATAACAACCCGCCTATCGGAACCCCCCACTAGAGAGCTTTGTCTTTCGTCTATGAAAATAATAATGTTGCGATTTTTTGCATAAGCAGTTTATGTATTTCTTTATGAAATTTTTGTTTTTTAATGCGTTGATGTTTGTTAAAGATTTTGACAGTATTGCGCTATATTTAATTTTCTTTCCGAGGTCTAGTTACAGTTAATTCCTTTATTCACACAAAACCAAAATTGGTATAAGAGAAGCCCCCAAGTTTCCAAAAAAGGTTGGCCTTTGAAAGTAGTGATATCATTCAACCAGGGAAAGGCCGCCAAGGTTAATCCTATTATCCAAGTTAATCGCACCTACTAATAGTACGAAGGTTAAATGAAAACTAGACAATTACTACTGGCGGTAGCAATTTTCAAGTTATCATTTAACGTCCAAAGTATTATTCGATGGGATTAACCTTGCCGGCCTTTCCCTGGTTGAATGATATCACTACTTTCAAAGGCCAACCCTTTTTGAAAACTTGGCGGCTTCGATCTCGTACACCAGTTTTGGTTTTGTGTGGGTATCACATCTTTCATAGGCCCGTGAACACAAAGAATCCAATGGTTTAATCGTCACCTCTACGTTTTTTTTTGTCTGGAGGTATTTTATGTCTATAAATTTTCTCATTAATGAGTTTCACATTTGCCATTGCCCAATTAGCCGTTACATCAGCCAAATTATTTAATTTTCTTTCCGAGTTCCAGTTCCAGTTAATTTTTTTAATTCTCAGAGTATACAACCTTGGATGAACTACTTAATGGACATTTTCCTTAGCACAGAGACACGGAAAGTGCGTCGGCCACAAACTGTTCCGAGACTGCCAGCGCTACCAACTGACTCAGTTGGCCTTAAATGAATCTGGTATGTTTTCAACGATTTACCACCAGAGGGTGCTGTCGTGCAGTATTTAGCATCACTAAAACAAAATGAAAGTGATAAGCATACTAAATTAATCGCTTACACAAAATCATAAGTAAGATTAGGACAGAACTGGTAGACAAATTATTTTTCAATGCAACATTCGATTTTAAAATGGCTTGTAGAGATGAGTGGAGCTAAACATCCTGGTTTTGGGTTTCTAGAAGTGAGCTGAGCTTGCGTGGTTCACATTTCTTATAAGGAACTAATTAATGCGGGTTGAATCGTAAACGGAAAATGTTCCTCAACTTCAGATGTTGCTCATGAGCGAGTATTCCGACAATTTCCGAAGGTATCTTCGCTATTAGCATGGTTACCATGGCGACGATGCCGCCATGTTTGATGTCAAGTTTCACTTATCGTTTCGTCCAAGGGAGCTTGGATTATACGTAGCTTTGATAGGGTTGACCCACTAGTTGAACGCGTCTGAGCTACAGCACAGTTATTTCCCGTGGTAAAGTATACGAGCGAGATTCAGTTGATGCAGTTTTTGCTCCCAAACCAATCCTCGAAGCAGACGACGCTTGGTTTTTCGAAATCAATAAACGGTTTGTTTCAACTAGCGAGTAGTTTTTAACGAAATTAATGAATAATTATGAAATATCTGATCGTTCAATCTTTGCTGAACGTTAAATTACACATTATTAAACCAAAACGATAAATTCTTACCAGATTACCCAAGACGAGAGTAGCTGACGTCGTTGCGTCGAAACCAAAACAATGGCATGCTTTACGATGATCGCTTGTGGCGGTGCTCTCCGTCTGAAACGTTGCTATTTTCAGTCGCATCGTCGATTATACTGGTAGGTTAATGCACTTTAAAACAATTTACACAATTGGAGCGGTCCGGCTTACGTTTGATGAAGAGTACTCGTTCGTTTGTTATTCTAGTTTTGTGTCGATTCATCAGCAAAATCAAAAGCCAATGAGATGCAAGAATCAGTAAACTGGCGCGAAATGGGAACAGACATCAGACGCGTTTGTGGTATGCTAAAGCAGCTCCCAAAATCTCGCACGGTTTCTCGCAGTAAAGCGTAATAGTAAGTGGGTCCACCCTACCAAAGCTACGTAAAATCCAAGCTCCCTGGTTTCGTCCTCTGTACCGTCGTTGCCGACGTCATCGTTCTGTGTGTAATCTAGTTAGGCGATGGGTCCATTAAGCTTACAAGTACAACGTCGGTCTTACCGTTTAACTCACTAGTCCCCACGAACTTCGGATGACGCTGCGATCGCAGCTGCAGAAGGTCGGAACATATAGCGATCTTACAGGTAGGCTTACTAAATCGTCCATTAAGAATCGTCCAAGTGTCTACCAACCGCTATAAAAAAAAAAAGACGACGAAAATAATGTAAACTCGCAACCGTTAGAGCAGTACGTGGTTTTGACTACTGTTAACTGGTTTTGACTATTGTTAACTGGTCTTGACCAGCCAAAAACGTAAAATCAGCTAAGCCGAATTATATCCATTTGAGTAAATTATAACTACAATTGCAGTAGTTCAAAGCTATAACTTGTGGTAAACAGACACAAAAACCACACAGCAACAGCATAGACAAACAGCAGTAGCTTACCTCCTATTACAAGAAATGGTTTTACTTACACTTGTTCGAAAACATGTATCTCCGTCTTTCATCTAAGCCTAATTACATCCAATTTATCTATAGACTTACATACTATCACACTACGTGCTCCATGATTTATCGTAATTAGAACTGCAACTGCAGCAGTTTAAATATGTAAACTGTGGGTAATTGACGTAAAAAGCACAGTGCTGCAGCATAGACAAATAGCCGCAGCATATCTCCTAATTACAATAGCCTATTTAGATTTAATTACTCTAGTTCGAAAATAATCTCCATCTTTCATCTAAGCCTCATTACATCAATTTAGCTTAATTCTAACGGCTACTGCAGCAGTTTAAAGGCACGTAAATCCTTCCGGTACGTCGTGCGACCCGTTGGATCCCACAAGTTGAGTAAAGCCCTAACCAGACTGGCTGTTCGCGGCTGCACGCCGACGTAGTATGGTGTAAAAAAGACTTCAATATTCGTCCTTAACGCAACACCAACCACACGATTGCTGCAATGTTGACCTTGTAGGCACGTAGTTACGCATAGCTTCGCACGAAATTTTCTCATTTTGTCTGGAGAGGCCTTTAATGTCGCAAAATCAGCTCGCACGAAAGAAAAAAAACAAGAAAATGACTGTGTTGGCAACACTTGCATACGTTTGAACTAATGTCGCAAAACTGAGTAGTACAGGAAAGTCAACACGGATGCATGTTCCTTTAAAGGGATATACCACCCAGAGGTCTATTTAATTACCGTTAGTCTTTCCTTTGTTACAAATCCGTTTTAAAATGTGGCGTCTAAGAGATTTTCTGTTGAATATTGGGGAACTCTATTTACGTTCTTCTAGAACGAATATGATCCTTTGTGCGCCTACAATGACCTTGAAGTTTTATCTGTGTGCGCGCAGTACTAATTTTAAATCGTTTGCTAGTAATTACTGTGAGATCAAAATTCTAAAAGACTAAAGCAGTAAAAATTAAAATTAATTATTCCCCGAAGCAAAATTATAAGGCAGTCTAGAAAAATTATAAATTGTGATTTTAAAATACAAGAATCATTCCGGTGTTTGACGACACAATTAATGCGTTCACGCTGGCTTCACTATTTGGCGTAATGCCAATTGAGATAGTACTTCCTTCTTCGCTGCGAGGAACGAAGCTACTGTCTCAGTTGACCTTTGCTATCGTAAATGCGCGGATGCGATCGGAGCGTGGCTGTTATAAGGCAGGCGGAAGGTTATAAGGCAGGCCGGATGTTGCTTTAAAGATGCAACTTGTGGCAAATAGATGTAAAAGACACGGCGCTACAACGTGGATAAACTGCCGTAGCTTAGCTCTTTATTACAATAAATCATTTTTAATTACCCATGTTCGAAAATATACTTCTCCATCTTTCATCTAAGCCTACTTACATCTATTAGTCTTAATTAGAACGGCTACTGCAGCAGTTTAAAGATGTAACTGATGTAGTTTAACTGATGTAATTGTAACTGTAAAAAGACTAAAAAAATAACAGCGCTATACGACGTAGCTAAACTGCCGTATCTTGGCTCTCAATTACACTACGTAGTTTTAATTTCCCTTGTTGGTAAATACACGTCTTAACCTTTCATTTACGTCAGTGGATATTAATTACAACTTACTTTACGGCTGTTTAAAGTCAGGAATTATAATACACATACATAATCGTACGAAAATGGACTAATAGAGCTTAAAGTGGCACTATCACCGATTGAAAGCAGACGAAATCTGACATCATCTAGCGCTATGCAGTATCATCTAGCACGTGCCTGCACCAAGCGAAGGAACGCATAACGGCATTTCTTTTAATGAAACAAACAAGCCACGACATCCTTAATTATTAAGTGAAAATTTGGTTCGTCTTCGTGCACCTGGGAGCAAGCTATAAAGGTTAACAATATCTTTGCCGCTAGATGGCGCCACGGTATTTTCGTTCGCTTTTCAATCGGTGATAGTGCCACTTTCAATGACGAATTGGGTGCATAGGTAGCTACGAGCACTCGGGCGTCAGATTCGATAAAAGTCCTGGTCCCAGCCGTACATCTCTGACTTCTTACAGACCCGGGTTAGATCCTGGCGATGGGAAGTGTATATGTACGGGCTTTTCTCCGGTTGTTTCCCGCCCATTACACGAGGGTTTTCTTCCTCTTGCGGCAAAAAAAAATCAACTGTTCCTGATGGTGGTAAAACCTTCCACTTAACATCTGCCTATTGAGCCCTTAAAAAGCTGTAAACTTATTGGCTGACAACGTCTGTTATTATTAGCATAGGTTTATTTTACGGAAAATATGACGAGAACCTTTTTTGAATGAAATTGAATCCTAAACACGGTAGATAATCGGTTTTTTTTTTTCCAGTGGGATGAACGGTTTAGACGTTATAAACAAAAAATTGTTTTTTTGGTCGCCATTTTCGGACGCTGTCTTAAATCCTGGGGTTCAGGAAAAGAAATTCGACTTGGCACCGGGCAAATTCAGGTTCAGCAGGTTAAAACCGCCCGGTGCCTAAATGCTTCCCATTTGCTATTGAAAGTTATTTTCGTTTTTTTTTCTTCCACACCCAATATCACTGACACTATTGCTACACTTACATGTCTAACGGCGTTTGTTAAAGGCACCTTTTCACGTTTTTAACTCCTACGTGCAGCATCGTAGAATCTTCGATCAATGTAAAGAAAATAGCGGTAAATAAAAAAAATAAAAAAAATAAAATAAACAACACTTCACTGCAGCGCCGCGAATTTCCATAACTAAAACGACATCACGTGACCCATATCAGCCTTATTGGATGACGGAGAATCTGGAACGTGGATGCTGTGTGTAATACCACACGCCATGGCTGTTTACTGTGACGTGCATATCACGTGAATGGGCTAGTCCAATCAGACGGCCAAACAGCCGTTGTTCTCGTTCGTCATTGGCTAACTCATGGTGACGTCACGGCAAACAGCCATTGCGCATGGTTTAGAATATGGCAATGCCATCGAAATGCTAAACCGGCGCCTTTAACGCCGATCCTTAAAGATCTGAGTATTATTATTATTTCTGCCTTATATACCCCGTTACTATTTAAATCTTTCGGAAATGGTTTCTGTTTTTGATTGTGACTTTTTCTTAATTATTAATGGCATGTAACGGTAGTCTATAAAAGGACACTCGGTAGTTTTTAGGTTAATTAAAGATAATTGATTGTTTCGGAGAAATATAATGCTTTAAATTTAACATTCTGTAAACTGATACATACAGCAAACGTTGCACACCCTTCGTAGTTTTACACCCAATATTTGGTTACAGCAACATAGGTTTGAAGTTTGTAGCCATCACGGGTAAAAAATACAACAACCATCACATTTGGATGCGGTAATCAAACATTTGGCTCCAACAAAAACCATCCCTCCCAATAAACGTTGCGGCGAACGTAAGGATATTATTGATTTTTTTTTTTTTCAAAATTAAATGCAATAGAGCTCCTGCAATAAAACATTTGGGTAAACAAAATTGATTTCCAAACAGCTAAGAAATAATTTTTTTCGTTTCGGCAACTCATTGCGTTTTTTTGAGTACACAATGGCTAACAGGGGCTTGATGAAGCTCGCAACGTGCTGCTTTAAAGTGGCACTATCACTAGGGAGAGTCCGATATTGATATGGGTATCGGTATAATCTGTATTTATCGTTTTTTTTTACCATATCGGTATCGGACCTCTGTAAGGCTACTGATACAGATATTCGTTATGCCAAGAAACAAAACCGTCTTCCCTGCAGAACTCGACATCTAGCGCGGCAAAAGCAACAACCAAGTGGGAAAAGCAAAGATATTTGCTCAATTTTAATGAAAATGTACCACATAATAGTTCTGACCTTCTTAAGTTTTACAACGACCTACTTAAAATCTGAGAAGATGAATGTACTGAAGCCATAAGTAGGAATTTGAGAAAAAATACTGTTATTGTTGCACAGAACGTTTTGGATAATATTAGGAGACTGGAACCCATGTAAAATCAGAAACTGAAGTTGCATTTGTATGGAAATTAAATTTTTAGTGGTGCATTTTTTTTATCGGTATCGACGTCGGCATCGGTATCGGTTAAGATCGGACGAATCGGTTTACCCTTCATCGGTCCGATCGGTAAAAAGTCATATCGGCCGATCCGTAATTATCACCGATTAAAAGTATAGTTAAAATCTGGCAACATCTAACGCTGTCTAGTACTACCTAGCACTTGCTTGTATCAAGCGAAGGAATGGCCAATGTCATTTCTTTTCACAAAACAAACAAGCCACGAGCCTTCTTAATTATTGCGTGAAAATTTGGTACATCTTCGTGCACCTGGGAGCAAGCTGTACAGGGTTAACAATTTCACTACCGCTAGATGGCGCCAGGGCATTTGCGAACGGTTTTCAGTCGGTGATAGTGCCACTTTAATAATAGGGAGTATCGTATCATATATAAGATCCCTAACCCGTCGAGTTCCGTCGGCGTAACGGTGTGACGCGCAGCCACCAGCAAGAATATGGCGCCGGCCCCATGAAGAGAGCCCCATGGGGCGGAGGGGCAGCAAGCCAAATCCAAACCAAAAACTCCTTTCAGCCACCGAGAGAACACGGATCAGAAAACAAAAATGTGCGCTCATGGCACAGACACAAAAGAGATCCATCCACCAACGTCGAGTCCAACATATCCCTCAACCATCAGCATCCTCATAAGTCATCGGAGCAGGAAGAAGATGCCACGGACAGAAGGCGCCATCTATGAAAGGAAATGTAAACCAATTATCATAACCCAATGCCAACTGAGATATACATGAAAACTATAGCAGCGACAGCCCGAGACGTATTTACACGGGACTTAGAGGGCTATAGCGCAAAGCAGCAAAATGTAACTGGCGGCAAATTTCGTAAAATAGTAATTTAAAATAGTAATACAAATAGTAATAAAAATGGTAGAAAAATTAGCTAATATAAATTGTAACATTTGCTTATAACAGTGACAATAATTTTATACTGCTATTATTGTAATTTCTTTTGTCCACGATGCACACAAACGTTGCATTTGTTTCATAAGTTGACATTTGTAACTTTTGTGTTTTTTAGTTAATTTTTATTATGGTAGCCAACACACCACACGCGAGCATTAGCTCTTGTGGGGTGAGGGCACATACGGAGCTTTGTACCGTTTGCCTGATTCAATAAACCAATTCTTCTTCTTCTTAAATCCGACATCGTTTGAGTTAATGCTTGCGAATTGTAATCCGTGACCAATAAAATAAAGAATTCCTCCTGACGAAACGATTTTCCCCGTTGCATCTGAACTCGCGTATTGACTGTTTTCGTTGCGTGCAGGCAGAGCTAAAACCGCCGCGATGTTGGAATTTCAGATGATTTCTAGCTTATAACTGCGAGAAGGCGAAGGCGAGTCGTTGGAGTAAATGTACCCTTATTTACGACGCATTTCTTAATGTACTTCACATCAGCAGCAGAGAGGAGAAACTTTAACAAGATTTTACATCTTATTTCTTACAAGTCTTTGCGAGATCCTGGGAGTAGGTGCGGCTACTAATACCTCTGATAATGCTTCGCCTTTGTGCTATTTCGAAGGCAACCCATTATCAGAGATATTTTTAGGTGCAAGATTGCCAGGACACCGCATAGCATTTATACTCCTCAGCCACATTATTTTGTCATTTTCAGCCGGCTTAACAGAAATTTCGGCTAAATTGCGGCTACCTACAAATTTTATGGCCGCCACCAGCCAACTATAAATTCGACTGGCTGACGGCTAATTTTCGGCTAAATCGATCGAAATGATGAAAGATACAACGACGAAACTAACTACAGAAGAAAATAACGAAATGGAAGGGACAAGGAGACATAGGCCTATGGATTTCTAGATGAATCACAAATGAAAAAGGAAGAATTTGCGAAGAAGCCTTAAATAAAAAAAATAAAAAAAATAGAGCCACATCACCACTCATTTTTTAAAGTAATGCTTCCACAGCCATGTGTCCCGACTATTATTTTTGAACCCTAAAAACGAAACCGAAAGTAACCATGCATGCGAATGACCACACGATTAAGTTGCCGGCAAGCGAATATGGTTTTAAAAACTATATGAAAAATAAGGCAGTCGAGAGCGGCTTACCGTTTGAGACAAGTTACAACAAACTTCATAACTGTTTCGTTTCATTTCAATGCATTAAATTTTCTAAATTTGCCGCTCTGGCCGTATTTTTTTCGGCGGCTAGGCCAGGCCTCTTCGGCGGCTGTCCCGGCTGACTCAGAAAAATGTGGCGCGGCGGCTAACAGCAGTGGCTGAGGGGTATAGTAGCATTAGAAGAGGTAAGCTGGCTGGGATATCTTGTTAACTCTGTTAGTACCTAGTGCAAAAAAAAAAAACACTAAAGGCCATGAAAACTCGTACAGTTGGGACCATAGGCCGAATTTATCCATCAGTTTTCTTCAACTATGGTCCGTTTCTTCCATTAGAATGGGGGTAATCACAAACTCGCGTCTGGGATGTGCATCCGCTCAAAGAAATAGTCCCAACTTAAAATATCATTGCGAGGTAGAGATACGTTCATATCGACATTAAAATTACCACAGGGACTCTGGTGATTCGCTGTGTTAATCACCACGCCGACATTAACGGAACTCTACCTTGTAATGATAGTTCAAACTAGGACTATTTCTCTGAGCGGCTGGGTATCCTGATCGCGAGTTTGTGATTCGCTTGCATTCTTATTATGAAATAGTGAGTGATTATACTGTGTGCCAATAGTAAACCTTTTCAACGTAAACCAAACCCCTTTTCCTGTATACAGTATATGAACTGTAGATATTCTAAAGAATGCGACGAATTGTTGTGAACAAGTGCAGTTACTTTGTAGCCTGAGAATCCGTACTTCGATTTTGTGTTGGTGAGGGGATCGAACAAACTCTGAGGTATCGATTGACGCCACTTAACGACGATGTTGCTATATGTTATTACTGCAAAAATCAGTCAATGATTTATTCACTGATGATCTAGACACACGCTAGACACACATCTAGAACCAACCGACACGCTAGTGTGTTGCGCCAAGTTAGGCAACAATCATCACAACCAACATCACATCAATTCAATTGTCAAAGTTGTAAACCATTGTAGCGCGGCGCCATAGCGTCAGTGTTTTATATCTTGAAGCATAGTTGGGCACATTTCAGGTATCCTACTTGAGGAAAAATAATGATGCGGTACAAAAGCTTAAATTGTGTTGAAATCAAGAGCAATGACCCACCTGACAAAAATTAACTCGTGTAGGAATGCCAGCTAAGCTGCTTTCAATGCGAAATCTGACCCTCAATAACGTTGAAAATGTGTAACTAGCTAGCTAATTCTATTCCGCTCATCCCCATGGTAAATCCCATAGGGTGATTATTCATCGATACCGAGATAACGGGAAGGATTCCAGCTATGAAATTGGACAAATGGCTGCAGTACGATACAAACTGCATACCTTTTATGGTTTGGAGCCTAGGGGTGTAACGAGGATGGCGTGGGTGGGCGCGAAAGTACGAAAATATTGTTATAACCATTGTTAGTATTGTCGGCATCGTCTCTCATTGGACGGCCAAAGTTCGGACAATGAAAACGTGTATACTGACGTGCGTGCCTAGAAACATACTAGTGAAGCACAATAAATCTAAACAACGTTGCCAAAGAAATTGTATTCACGTCCAATTCACGAAAAATAAACCAACTCTAAAAACAAAGCAAAATAAACAAAGCCAAAAACTGGTGAACAGGCCACCAAGTTGAGAGTGGTTCGGCCCTTCAAAGGAGTGATATCAACACACCAAAACTAACGAAATGAAACAAATTACAACAAACTTAAAACCAAACCAAAAACCTATAAAGAGGTGACCAAGTTGAGAATGGTTCGGCCTATAGGCAAAAGGTAGTATCAAATTGTTGAAAACCAATTTCTTGTTGACGTCCTACTTTATTACACATCTGCACGGTAGTGGAGTTGAGTCTAATACACAATTTAAAAAAAAAAGGACTGATATCATATCAAAAACCAAAACTGGTAAAAGGGGCCGCCAAGTTCCGAATGGTTCGGCCCTTCAAAGGAGTGATATCAACACACCAAAACATTCGCCAACTTAATCGCAACGAATAATACTTTGGACGTTAAATGAAAACTTGAACATTGCTACCGAAAGTAGCATTGTTATAGTTTTCATTTAACATTCGAACTATTAAGCGGTGTGATTAAGTTGGCGAATGTTTTGGTGTGTTGATATCACTCCTTTGAAGGGCCGAACCATTCGAAACTTGTGGGCCCCTTTTACCAGTTTTGGTTTTTGATATGATTCATATTACTACGAAAAGACTACCAATACGGCACGGCGTCAATCATCAATGTTTTTCTTTTTTTTTTTAGAGATTCATCGAAATCAGCAAAATCATTCCAACTAGGAGAGCGTTATCTGCGCAGGCTGGAGAAAGGTAAGTAATATTTATACGTAAAATTATAATACCAGTGTAGTGTGGAGACGTATGATGTATTGGTTTGAACCAGACTGCCGCCAATTTAATCCACAGTTCACACAACAACAAGCTTTAATTTCGACCACAGTTGCTGCAGAATTGTTCAGTTTTAGTCATGTTCTGATATTTATGTTTTATTGGCCTATAAAGGCCAGAATTGTATTCCGTATTGCTTGTTAACTGTGGATGATATCAGCATCAGTCTGGTCGAACCAAAGTATAAAATTTTTGTAGCCATTGTTGAAGGGGCATAAGTAAGCTGTACAAGTCCATTACAATCCGATATAAACTATCTTAAATAGGAAAAAAAAGTTGTCAAGACTTTTGTATATTGGTGTATTATGGCCAATATCATGGTCCATCAATTATCATGTTAATGACTGGACCATATTTGTTAATGCTCCTTAAAAACCTATTTGCTACTGGGCTAAATTGGGTTCGTTGCCTTTTCGTGTGACGTTGTGCTGCTCTT
>JAHWFP010242827.1:0-15931 GCA_023313725.1 Lithobius niger
TCAAATACGTACTGTCGCTCGTCCACTTCCAAGGCAAGCTGGAAGTTTTGTAAGAGAAAAGCGAAAAACACAGCCCGGCCAACATGTGGCCAACATGTGGCCAACATGTGGCGCCTACGTTGCACCACTGACCTACAATTACAGTTATAGATCGATATAATGAAACAGCCACTTGTTGCCCCTGCTGTATTCTTAAAATGCGAACCCAGAAGTGTCTGACAACTTGGGGCCAGATTATTGATACGGGAGCCACGAGCTGGTATTCCCGCATCTCTAGCCTTCTTGCCGGTACCTGATTGGATCACGTGCTTCTATGTACACAATCGTCCTTTTATCGAAGTTAATGGTAAGTTCGCTAAAAGAATTTCGATTAACTCTGTTTTATCGAAAGTCCACCACCCGAGTCTTGTTTGATGGGGTCCATTAGGTTTGGTCATGCAATCCGAAGCAGTAGAGGATCCAGAAGAAATTTCAAATCAGCTAGAGGTCAAAGACACCATTTCCAATCGTGGTCCCAACTCCAGATTTCAGGGATCGAGGTGGAAAGGGGTGAGGGGGGAAAGGGGGGGGGGGTGGAAGGAAGACATAACGCTGTTGTTTTCACTTCACATTTCTTTATTACCCATAAAATAAAACTTGTGGTACCCACCAAATATGCTTACATTACGCTAAAACCTCTAGTCATAACCAATCCACTTTATTCGTAGAATTGTGCAAGTACTTATACGATTGTTCATGCAGTCAATTTTTCGTTCGAGCTTTTCTGCTATTTTAGGACTCCCTGAATCATTAATCTGAGCACGCTTTTCTTGGTTGACTTTTTAAACATATATATAATTCTGTAATTACGGTAAAAGAATTAACAGAGTTATTAAACTGATGCCATGTCAATTTGATTCTGCCTTTGTGGAATAGTATTACTGCAATTTATGCAGTCAGTGATGGCGATTTTTTAAAATAGGACTATCAGCTGCTCAGGGTGTTTGATTTGGTTCATTAAAGGTTTTTTGGAGGCGTGATCGCTCCCAAAGCCTCCCTCTGGATCCGTACATGATCCAAAAATATTCGAGTCTGGCACATGCAGTGTTACTATTCGTTTGCCTATTCGTAAATAATGACACTACACCCGCCACGGAGAATTGCTTACACAGTATTCCATGCAGCTTGAAAAGTTATTCGTGTCAATTTTGGACCCTTCTATCTGGCTATTCTGGGTGTGTAAAGTAGGAAACAGGTTTTGGGCCTATTACAGGCAGAGCGGATTGAAATGCCAAGCCTTTAGGAAGTTCCATGGCTGTTCGATTTAGACTGCTAACAACGACTTGTGTACAAAATTTCAGGCTTTCAGCTGGATTGGTAAGAATTTGTTAGTTAAGCCTCAAGGACAGGGGGGGGGAGGGCGGCACTGGGGTCCCCTGGGTGCATTTCGTGGGGGTTCCATTGCTGTTTCGATTTGTGCACTTAACAATGACTTGTGTACCAAATTTCATGCTTTTAGCTCGATCTGCCAGAATTTTTTGGTCAAGCCTCAAGGAGGGGACAGGCGGGGTACGGGGAGGAAGGAGGAGGGGGGCATGAGGGAAGTTCAAAAGGGTTCCACGGCTGGTTCGATCTGTACTGCTAAAATTGACTTGTGTACCAAATTTCATGCTTTTAGCTCGATCTGCAAGAATTTGTTGGTCAAGCCTCAGGGAGAGGGCACAGGGGGGTACTTAGTGTGGGCTCCACGGATGGTTCGATTGTTACTACTAATGTAAAATTGAAAAATTAAATACGGAGACGTGAATGTCGAAGCGCTACGTACCTATAATGAATAGAATAGAAATTGAGCAGAGAGAGGACTTCAGCAATTGAGGATTCTCTCAGCTATGAAACGATGGCGGGTATCAAAAAGAGAAGTAGAACTGTGCAATTGAATTTGTTGCTCTCTGTCAAGAGGGAATCTCCCAGCAAAGGTAAAGAAAGCAACTCCCAGTAAAGAAAACTGAAAGGTCAATACAACACTCTTCTTGAAATCATCTATGTACATATTTAGCTTTTGCTAAACCATACGCGAGGGTCAGTCCATGAGGAAAGAAGTCATTGTGACAGCCATTCCCAACTAAGTACAAAGAAGCACTTGGTGACACGGGCACTGTGCGTCCACACAAACAACACCAACGTCAGGCCAGAAAGGACTCTACCAAAGCAGCCTACGAGGCTGCCAGGGCTACCAAGGCTGCCTACACGGCTTCAAAGGTAAATCCTGTGTAAATGTGGTATATCAACACAATTTTACAGGCTCTATTCCAACTTATTTACGTTTAGCAAGCTTGTCAAACGAACTTCAGCGCTAAAGCTGTCAGCATCAAAGTCTTCGTGTGGGCGTGTGGTGTGTGTGCTTGGATGGAGGCGACATTTATCAAGAATGCCAAACACTAAGCACACCAATGCAAAACCAGCTAAGGGCGGTTTTACGCAACGGCAATTTCCTCACTAGCTTTTACTTGGTTAATACTAAATCTGCTGGCTGCTTCTCGCCTTTATCGCAACATGCAGCTTTCCGGTTGTCTTTACGTAGTAACCAATGCAACGACGCAGACGCAGACCTTTTCCTCGTGTTTCGTGACATGCCGTACGATGCGTGCGGCATGACAGCGTCGATTTATTAGAACAAGAAAATAATTTTTACTGCAGTACAAAACGGCAGACTAATTTTTGAAAGCCAGCATTCAATGGTTTGTTTTCGATTCGATAACCCCGAAATGGACGCCATGTTGGATTTTGAGTTCTCGCTGCGAGCAGCTATTTATTACCGTCGTCCGATCATGGAAAGAAGCTGTTCTTTGCACGAGAATAGCGAATTTTGGAAATAGCGTGAAATGACAACAATGCTGCAGCAATGTTTAAAATGACTGTTGCACTTTGTTCTTTGTCCGTGTTGTTATTTATAATAGAGTTAATTTGTTATGTATTACCGCATTCATTTAGTAGAAACTGGAAACTAATCGTAAATAAATAACAGTTGACTAGCAAATATTGTTCAACGAGCGAGAAGGCCTCGTTGCGTAAACGCGCCCTTAGAGAAAGTTTGGTGTGCACCTCGGCGGGTTGCAACAATGCTACAATAAACTAGGCAGTGTTAAAAAATGGCTTCCTACTAGATCGGCGTATGTTTCGTTGCAAACAGCCAGTTGTATTTACGTATTTTGGACCGTCGTATACCCATAGTTAGTTCTATTTCTCATCTTTCTTTTAACGTGTAATAAATCCGTCACGCTTTGCAATCGTTATGCACTAAGTTAAACATTAATTTACTTCGGTTAACATAGGATTGGTAAGTAATATAGTACGAAATGGAATAAAGTTTTACAAATTTTTATTATGATTGCTTTTGATAACGAAACAACAGAACGAATGATACCTTTTGAAATGTGTGACATGGATTATTTCTTGTTCCTCTGATTTTAAGTATTTTTTAAGGCAGCCATACACCCTGGTCAACACTCCTTAGTGTGTTTTGCATTAATTCACTTACTTAGTGTGTAGTATAGTTTCAAATTATTAATTTGCAACAATAACAAACTGAACGTATGTTTATTAAAAGCACACACAGTACACTGTCATCATGAAAATCATGAAAATGACGCAGCTGTTTGTCCTTTACAACTAATCCGAAAAGCCTAACAGATTTTTACAGTTGGCTAAGATGTCGTCTTTCATACCTAAGTAGGTCTTAAAAGTCTTGACCACAAATCTGAAACAAAACAAAAGTAATTTAGTATACATATGTAACACTTAAGACATCTGCTTACACTCTACACTAGCCATTTGACTGAGTTAATGAAGGTGATGTGATGTGCCTTCAAAGAGATTAACAAATTTGTATCAGTGGTAAAATAATAAAATTTTGATAATAAATTTATAATTATTATTTTAATTACATTTAATTATAATTAAAGTAATAATTATAAACTTATTGTCAAAATTTTAATATTTTACCTCTAATTATATTTGAAATTTTTAAATTTATTTTCTGCGTAAGACGACCAATTTCTAAGAGCTTGATTTTCTACGAGATTATCTCGTCTTGAACGTTAGAATCAATTTGTTTAGAAAACGTGCTGGACCTCGTCTTTCCATTTTCCGTGCACAATTTATGACAGCCTGAGATTTGTTTCTATTTATTCCGTGCCAAAATTATTTTTAAACATTGTATTTTCAGTAGTAATATCACGAGAGTGTAGTTTTTTATTGAACAATTTTTTCAACCTAAAGTTACATCCAAAGCTTCAAAAAATCTCGAGCGCTTACGAAGGTGTTTTTTTTTATCAGCTTTGGAATGTAACGAGCGGTTGAGAAAATTTATCGATACTTAAACTACGCCCGAGTTGTATTTGAAAAGAGAATATACAGTCTCCTTTAAACAACAACGTTAAAATAAAAACATCAACTTGCATCATACGGCCTAGTTGTTTTCGTGCTTGATTTCAAAACTCCTGAATTCAAGAAATGATGAGAAGTGTACAAATTGTTGCCAGACGCACTCAGTGGTTCGTTTCGTGTTTAGAGGAATGGTATTTTCTACTGCTGCCTCCATGATTAAAGTAATTTTTTTTTAGTGAGTTTCCCCAACGATCCATTACAAACGTACCGAAATTGAACTCATAGTAAGACGACTGTTGTTTATAGGACGAACATTAATTCCTGCCAGAGCACTTCAACCAAAGTACATATTCGTGTTTATACACTATAAAAAGGAAAATGAACTTATTTGCTGCAAAACTCGCCCTTTCATATCAGAGGTCAATGGCTGTTCGTAACTTACGTCATACTGAACAAGACAAACTGCCGGACTTTGAAATAAAAGAAAACAACAACCGTCTCACAACTTGTAAGTTGGATAATCCCACAAAGTACTTCGACGAAAGCAAAACACTTTGATGAATTGGCAAATGGCTTAGTGCTTTCCACATATGCCATATTCCGAGCTTTGTTCTCTGATGACTCAGGCCTTTGGATAATCCCACTAAGTACTCCAAAGAAAGCAAAACAGACCAATTGATGAATGGTTGTAGTGTTTTTCACTTATGCCATATTCGGAGTTTTGTTCTTTGATGACTCAGGTCTTTGGGTAATCCCACTAAGTATGCTGAAGAAAGCAAAACAGACCAATTGATAAATGGTTGCAGTGCTTTTCACTTATGCCATATTCCAAACTTTGTTTCCTTTGATCACAAACTCATTTGGATAGTTCCACAAACAATTCCGAAGAAAACAAAAACGAACCAAATGAGAAATGGTTGCAGTGTTTTAACATATGTCTCATATTTTGAGCTTTGTTTTCTTCGATGAAAAAGTCCTTTGGATTCCACAAACAATTACGAAGAAAGCAAAATGGACCAATTGAAAAATGGTTGTACTGCTCTTCACTACCATATTCCGAGCTTTGTTTTCTTTAATGACAGACTCCTTTGGATAATTCCACAAAGTATGCAGAAGAAAGCAAAACAGGCCGATTGATAAATGTTTGTTAGTGCTTTTAACTTATGTCTTGTTCCACTATTTGTTTTTGGATGACAAAGTCTGTCGGATAATGACACAAAGTATGCAGAAGAAAACTAAACAGACAAATTGACAAACAGGTAAATGAATTAGTGGTTTCACTTACTGTATTGGCACGTTTTCGGATGAAGTCACAGCCTCGTCGCCTGTAGCTGATTGGTCACGAACGGCGTCATGTAGTTTTGCCATATCACTGTCAGCTATGTGCGATGCCTTCGCAAAAGCAAAACGTGGTACCATGGATGCCATCCACATCAACTGGGCACACTGAATGGAAGCAATACCAAAAAAAAAAAAAAGTGCAATGAACAAAACTATTTTAAAAGTGGATTTGCAGTACCAAGTAAGCAATGTAATTTCATTCCAATGCCATGTTATATGTGCACGCAAATGACACAGACATTTATAACAAGCAATTCCGAATTCGGTAAGAGGAAATAATTTACACTGGTCGTGCCAGAAGGAGAACAAGCGGGGAAGACGAGTCCTTATGTTGGAGATGAATGCCGAAATCATCGGGAGTTCGTCGTAATAAAAACATAATTATACCCTGAAAAACAAGCATATTTCATTTCTTTAAATAAATGTAGTTTATAGCATAATGTGCATAAATTTTACACTGTTTTCAGAACATACCAGGTGGCCCAAAATTATCCCGTGTGATATACCGGATATTCATGCTGATATACCGGGGATTTTTATATTTGTTCATGCTGACGGTACCAACAGCATGAACAAAGATTAAAAAAATACCCTGTATATCAGCATGAACACCAGGTACATCATCTAGGTGTACCAGTCGGGTGACCCCTGACTTTTGGGACATGCGGTATAAATTTCCAAATGGCTTTACAAATAATTAACGCACTATACACGAAATTGCAATAACCATTAAAACTACAAAAATTTGTTCGAATTTACGCTTTATATTTTCAAAGTTCTCTGCCCTCCCTTTGGGGAACAAATGCTTCCCTGTCGGACACAGTTTGACGCCATTGGTGATAATGTCACAGAAAAAAAGCAGGAAGAATAGGAAGGATAGCATAAATGTCAACAATATTGCCCACTGGAATACCAGTGGCAGTTATTATAGTGTCTGCTGATTCATGGACACATAGCCCTGATGTTAAAGAGATGGTCACTTAAGTGAACAGTGTGACTGGCTACGCAACATACCTTCCTCGGTCATGCAGCCACGCTTGCTGCCACTATACGTACAACATCAGAAACCGAAACTAATCACAAATAACTGTAATTGGAAATGCTCCTTTAAGGAGTATTTGTAAAGTTGAAGGATGACTTAAAAAAGCGTTACTACATTAAAAACTACTCCATTAAAAATATGACTGGCTATGCAGCGTCTTCCTCGCTCATGCCTCCATTCTTGCTGCGGCTATCATACAACATCAGAATAACCGAGACTAATTTTAATACCTGCCAGCATGAATGCTTCTTTAATACGAGGAGTAGTTCATCATTAAGGACGCTTTTCTTTTTAACATTCTTTCGACCAGCCTTTCACCTTTTAGACGTAATTATTAATATTTCGCAATGTTAAATGAAAACTATAAAAGATATTAGCTATCATCTTTAAACTTTTAAAAATATAAAATATGTTTGTACCCCAAGTGTCCAATGGTTAGTTCCATTGATAAAGTAGCTCGCCTAAGTGTCCATCACCTAAATGCCTATCGCATTATCGTGTTTCACATCAACGATCCAGGAAACAGTTTCTCAGGAAGTGACACATTATCACATTACCAATAATCATTTTGGAATCATTCATTACCAAACGAAAGACGTCGGCTTGCACTTCAAGTTTGTTGATGTCATCTTCTGTGACGTTGCTATCTTTATTTCCCTGGATTTCCAACCATCTCTCCAAGTAATACCGGAGGTATTTTCTACCGTAGTTAGTTGGTAATTCCATATTTAGTGTAGATAACACTTGCAGAGCATAGCCCAGGTCGAAACCTTGATAATTAATGTGAGCCAGTTCCCAGTCCACGTATGTCATCACACCTGAAAAGAATAAAGTTGTAACCAACAGTGTCACTATTTCGGGTCCAGACCTGACAATGGATAAATTACGAAAGAAAAATGCTAGCTGTTTACTAAGGAAAGGTTAGTTGTATACTCTGTTCCACATTATGTTTGCAGGAAACGGCATCAATCCTGAAAACATAATGTGGAACAGAGTGTACAGAGTATGATGAGTGCAAAAACATGTTTCTGTTCACAGTTGTTGATTCTACACAGTTACTCTTAAAGAGTCCACGTGTAGGATATTTACGTGTTTTTGCACTAATAGTGGAAAGAAAGGCGGCGTCATACAGCCAGTTTCTTGCAAACATAATGTGAAACAGACCATAGTTTTGGTTTTGGTGAAGGATTGATGCCTAATACTACAAGCCTACAATTCGTATTTCTCTGGCGTGAATAATCAGGGACATTGACCATGTCGAGTCGGTTCAACGATCGTTCACCAAGTGTCTGTTGGGTCTCAGGGATAAACCGTATGGAGACCGTCTAAAGGCTTTAAAGGCCAACTCGCTGGAACTAAGTAGGCTTAAATCTGACCTCAGGCTTACCTATTCCCTTTTACATGATCTTTGCAGTGTTGATTACAGCCGTTTCTTATCCATTAACTTTGATTGTAGGACCAGGGGGCATCCCTTTAAACTTACTGTCCAACCTAATGTGCGAGATTGTCGTAAGTTCTTCTTCTCACATCGTGTTGTTAAAGCGTGGAATGAGCTTCCCACAGATGTGGTGACTTCGCCATCATTAGCATGTTTTAAATCCAGACTCGCAAAATGTGAGTTAACGTAGTATGTCAGGTGGGCTTAGTTATTTTTACTTTTTTTGTGTTTTATGAAGCTCTTTTTTTCTTTCTTTCCCAGCCTGCTTTTTATTGTTCTTAAACTTTTCTTTGGGAGGTGTTAGTGGTCACCCATGACCCTTTCTGTTCCCTTTGCAAGCTCGTGCATAAATGTTTTTTTTTTAATATTTATACTGCATACTTTAATTTAAATGTAGATCAAAACACGAAGTAGCCGTTACCAGATGGAAACTCGCGATCAGATTGGCTTTCGAGCGGCTCCCAAAATCCTAACCAATCATATCCCAGAAGCCTAAAACTTACACAAGGAACAAACATAATCCAACATAAATTTTAAAAAGAGAGATTTAATTTTACACATTTATTGTTTTAAATAACAAATTTGTTTAACTTGAGCAACAGAATGACGAAACGACATTATTATTCATAAAGTTCGTAAGAAATAAAGACTCTCTTTGACTAAAGTTTGGGATGTTCACTTACCCGTTTCACGATTGTGAACTATATTTCCTGGATGTGGATCACTGTGGCATAGAACAATTGGAGAACCTAGTTTACTGGCATACTTCTCAAGCAGAGTAAGTTCTCGGTTTAGCTCTTCCCGACTTGGACAACCAAGTGGCACATTTTCAACAGGGTATTTCTCGTTAACAACAGAATGTAACGTCTGGAAAAAGGTTGATGTCGAGTAATCCAAATGTTCAACTTTTACTGAGTGTATTTCAGCCAGTTTTCTAGCCATCAACCTAAATCAATTGAAAAAAAAACGTATTAGAACAACATGCTGTCGATATTTCTCCATTGCTCTATTTACATTGTTCGATATTCTTCCGTAATCACTCTTGATACGTACTGACTACTCATTTTCTTTAATAAATTAATATTAAAATTATTAAAATTTGTAACCCGTTCTGTCCCCGTGACCATTTAAAGGACTATTGAACCCTCACTTTTCCAATTTTTTAATGTTTTCTAAGACCCTAAAACCTTTTCAAGACTTACAAAAGCTCGCTCGCCATTATAGTTACGTTAAAATAAATAAAGACAACTGCGTCTTTTAAATCACCTATCCGAAGAAGAAACAGAGTGAGCTCGTGCCATGGAGGGTTGTGACGTCATCTTTCTTAAAGGCAGGTGGCAGTCGTACCGTCTCGTTATATTGAGCGAGTCTTGGGCGACTCTGTTTTGTTTTTGGCACTTGCTCTGGCACAGCGTTGGAATGCGGGAAGAAAGATGACGTGTGCCATACGATTTCAAACGGTATTTTCTCGGCAATTAGGAGTAAAGTGTGCGTCGCCTACTGGTTTCAAAAATCCATACTGCTGAAGCACTTGACGTATTCCTCTTAACATAAATTCCAGTATCCAAACTAGCGATAACAAAATTCATCAACCATAATGAAGTCAGATAGTGAACTTGGCACGACGAACACCAGCATGGTCATTAGTACTGTAAGGTTTGACCTCAATCTCCCACGTTAAAGTCGAAATTTCGATGCTTAATTACTCTGCTGTCTTTCAAAATTGTCCACTCAAATTTAGTATATAAGATTTGTTGGACTTGGTGAACATGGGTCCGAACTTTCATTAATTCTCAATTTGTCACCTGAAATCGTTATTATTTTTCACTTGTTCTTGTTGGTGTTGTTCTTGTTGTTGGAACGACATGTTTCTACTACGCTCTCTAAAGATCTATTTGTCCTAGAAAACTGGTTCTTAGCTCATTTTACAGGTATTGCTCTGTAGATGTGTCCTTTCCACAAGGCATTTTCTAATTGGTCAAGTGGCTCAGAGATTAAGAAGCTCTAATCGAACAGATTGATTGTTTTATATTGTTTTAAACATTGTTATTATGCAACAATGCCAATCAGCAAACGCCAGCTGCCAGACGTAGACTGAAGATTAAAGGGCTAGTTTCCATATTGGTTTGTGCAAACCGTAATTGACAAAGATACAAAACATTAAACAAGCTACCGTAATCTAAACTCTATGGTACGCCAAAATAGCACGTATTAGAGATCAAAAACGAACTTCTTTGATGTTTAAGGTAAGGTTTAACTGATCCGAAGGCAAAACAGCAAACGGACACAAATACACTTTCCTGGAAAGTTTCAATTATTGCAGTGTTGCTGTACTGTTTAGGTCCACATGAAACTTTTCTGCTGTATGCAACCATTATACACGTAAATACAATTAAATCAGAGGCCAAATTTCAAAACTTTCCATGCCCAAACAAACGAAAAATAATGGAAGGATACACACTGCACTACTTTCTCGGCGAAATTTCTTCAGTGTTCTTCTGTCACGTGGTCTTGTTTCCGATCATCACCTTACTGATGATACATATATAATTATTCAGGCTTTACAAGCACTTTTCCAGTCATGGAATTTCATCTTTACTTTTCAGGACATTTTTAGATTTCAAGGACTCGCACGAACCCTGAATTACCTATAGAGCTGTGCTGAGCACACGAAGACGATTAGTTTTTAAACATTTTCCAGTGATGTCGTTTAGCCAACTAGAATGCATCAATCATTAGCTGATCTATCGTATGCAAAAGTAAAAATGGTAAAAAGTTTGGAAAGCAGATGTACGGTTTCACGTGGACTAAACAGTACAGCAACACTGAGTAACTGAAACCTTACAGAAAAGGTTACTTGTGATCCTTAGCTGTTTTGACTTCGGATCAGTTAAACTTTACCTTAAACATCAAACGAGTTCGTTTTTGTTTTTTTAATAATTATAAAATCTCTACTTACCTCATAACAGGTTCTTCCAATTTGAAATCTTTCGAAAACCCGTAAATGGGCGTCCCTTGGATATAATTATAACAAAAACCGTTTTCGAAAATCGCTAATACTTCTGGGAAGAGTCCATTGGCATTCATTACCTTTTTGGGATGAATGAAAGTTTTGTAATTTTACGTGAAAATATAGCAAAGGAACTTTTTTAGTACCACGTTGGTTACATGGAGGGTAGGGGATTGGTTGAGACGAATTTCTACCCTAAATTCGACTGAGATGAACCCTTACTCTAAATCAGGCGGAGACAGATACCTTTTGTAAAACGGCTAAAACGAATTCTTCTTACTCTCAATTAGGATGAGACAGATACCTATTCTAATTCGGCTGAAACGAATCCCTACTCTAAATTAGGCTGAGACGAATCTCTGTTCTATTAAACCGAAACGAAACCCTGCTCTAAAATAGGCTTAGACGAATCCCTACTTTATGCGACCAAAACGAATCCCTACTCTAAATCAGGTTCGGACAAACGCCTATTCTAATTCGGCTGAAACGAATCCCTACTCTAAATTAGGCTGAGACGAATCTCTATTCTATTAAACCGAAACGAAACCCTGCTCTAAAATAGGCTAAGACGAATCCCTACTTTATTCGACCAAAACGGATCCCTACTCTAAACTCGACTGAGACGAAACCCTATTCTATGATTCGGCTGAGACCAATCCCTATTGAAATTCGGGTGATCTATATATTAGAGTAGGGATTCTTTTCGGCCAAATTTGGCTACGACAGATTTCACGTAAAATTGTAGTTATCATACGTGGCAAGCACGTTTATGATGAAGCCCTCACTCAAGCAAAATATAGCAAAACTAAAAAATTAATACCTCCGTTCCTGTTCAATATTTCTTGAAGAAACTTGGCCAGATGGTAGATAAGTATGGAAGGAACATTTATACTAAAAATTATGAAATTCTGTACAATAATAGAAGTATGGGAGTCACACGTAAATTTGAGTAAATTTGAAAACTGTTCACTTCTTGTTGTTCGCCACCGTTTCAGGAAAAAACTACTGCACCTACCTAAAATCTGAAACGTGATGTATAAGCCAGATATTTCCTGGACATTCATCTTCAAAGAGACCATTTTTTCAATTGGCCGTGCCATTCTGGAGTTATGGGACCCTGAACGATCGCTTTTATCGTTTTGCATTGTTTTAAACATTCAAAGGGTTCAAAGGGTTTAACGAGCGTTAACCACTCCTGGTCATCTGCCCGAAGCCCTAAGGCCCTATGTCTGCAACATATGTCTGCATATGTTTTAAACATCGTAAGCAGGCAACAATGCCAATCAGCAAACGCCAGCAGCAACGCATAGACGCAACAATAAAGAAATACTAATAATGCTGGCGAACCAACAATTATTCACCCGCACTTTGAGAAAACGTGAAGAGGAAGCATTATCCTTGTTACAAATTAGTTTATTAATACTTGGCTACTTTTGGTATAAATTTAAAGTAACATTAATTCCAGTTTTACTAGTTTTTAGTCGAAATTACTGCATGCCATAAAAAAAGGTACACGGATTGCAAACAAAAACGTTAAGTGTGCCTTAAAAAAAGGTTATGCGATTGAAGTTACACAATTCAGAAAATTGCATCTGTTTAAGTCTGTTATGCTTCAAGACTATTTTTCATTCGTCAAGCAAAACTGAACTTAAACAGATGCAATTTTCTCAATTCTACACTTGATTATTTAAATTCAAAATCACCAATTTTAATCCCATATACATTTTAACAAGTAAAGTGAAACTTCAATCATATAACCCTTTTTTACAGCACACTTGACGTTTTTGTTTGTAATGTATATTATATCTCGTCTGAGTTATGTCTTGTGATAGCGACACGATCTTATTTACTTCTTGACAGGTTTCGATAAGACTCAATAATGGTCGACAACTGAATTCACTATCAGCTGATCAGTTGATTAATCAGTTGATTAATGTTGATTACGGATAATGATGGCAGTATGGAAAGTGGCTTTAAAAAAAAAGAATTATGAATTCAACCTCGCCTAATTCTTTGGGAGGAAAATCTGAAAATCATGGCTTGACGTGGAACAGCGTGAGCTGGGTGGGCTGTTCTAACATGGGAATGGAAACAGCATCTTTATAAACTGCCACAGGGAGTTTGTAAAGCACTCCATTAAGAAAGAGGAGTGGTGGACAGCATTAAGACTGTCCCAGTATATGAATGATGTTAGCAGCCAGCTTGGCGAATGTGGACTACAAAAGGCATCCACCTTGTAAGGAATGTTTACAATGTTTGTTTTCATCAAATGATAGCTCTGATGGCAAATCAATAATAATACTCTGTTGCTGAGTCGAGTTTAGGCTATGGTTGAATTTTAATTTCAATGTATTGGTTACAAATAAAAGGGGGGAGCATATATCCTGTTTTGGTAATGGTCGATTTTCATTTAATTAGAGTTGTTCACTACAAATACTTCACGTTCTCCTGTTGGTACCATATTTCTGCTTCTGGAGTAGTCTTGTAATGGAGTTTAGGTTGGCTGAACTGGAATGAGCAATCGATCAAAATTTCATTGCCTCACATACCACCGATCAGGCTATGGATTACTTTTAAAATGTAATTAATTAAAATTGCAATTACAACAACTCAACAAACAATAGTATCTCGTATCAGAAAAATACAAGGCGCCGTATGCAAATGACTTATCGGAATATGGGATTCACGGAGTGTGGCACTATGAGAAATGGCTCACAAAATTTGTGACGTAACACTAGCTTCTATTTTTACAAGCAAAGAAATACCTTCTAAATGGGGAAGAAGCAAAAAACGTCATTAGATATTTTTGGACAGCATAGACCTGATTTTTCCCAACCTAGACATAATTTTCCCGAGTTTCTCTCCTCTCATCGGTGACGAAGGAAGGGAAAGAAGGTTCGTCGTTGCACGAAATGCAATTTAAGATAAATATTATAATTTGACAATAAATTACAGTTACTTTAGTGATTATTTTCAAATTACAATTACAGCAGAATTGCAATCAATTACAATTATTTTTCAGTTACCAAAGCCTGATACCTACTAATATGGCTTCATGGGAATAATAATAATGGTAATAATACTAACTTATTCTGCATTTTTTATTATTTACAGCTTTTACCATTATTAATTATTAGAAATTAAAAGTGTTCAAGAAATCCTACAGGTTTACAAAAGTAAAAAAAGGGTTTAAAGGGTTTAACGAGCGTTAACCACTCCTGGTCATCTGCCCGAAGCCCTAAGGCCCAATGTCTGCAACAGCCAGATTCCCTACAAAAGTAGAAAATACACTAATAACCAGAAAAGTAACGTAGGTTTCGGCAATGCAGTGTACAACATGCAAACTTGTTTAGGCATTAACTGAATTTGGTGGAACATGTAACATTAACCCAATTATAACAATCACCCAAGTAGTAATACTTTCTGCTACATTATTGAAAGAACCACGCTCTTGCTTGTTGTATGACTTCAGAGCAGTTTTGTAGATTAGTTAATAGTACAGGTAACCTATTGATTAGAATTGGGATGTAACAGCTTGTATATTTTGCGTCGTAAATATTTCACCGTCTAGTAACTTTAGGCTTAAGACTTGTTTCCCTTAAAAGTGAGTGTAGTAAATTCAACAATTTCAGTATGCAAGAAACTCTTAGAACCACGGCTGGCTGAAATACAAGCAGTGCGTTTTGTTTCCCTGGCCACAGACTGCAATATTTGTGATCAGGTGATACTCAATCTCTGTGGCAAGACTTGATCATAATTTGGCAAACTGGATGCGTACATAGGGGGAACGGTAAAATAATTAGCTCACAAAAGCCTCATTACAGAATTTTCACTAGTCTCCTTCATACGTCTGCCTAAAATTCATAAATCCCACATCGACGCTATCACAAGTGAGTATTCACTGGTTACTGGTGTTGTTGCATCAGGTAAGATTCACATGATCGTACGTTGTTGCTGGATAGCGAGACCCACAACTTCTACGTCATCACACCTTGCCGACAAAGGACTAACGCACGGGTGTCATTTTAAATTTACGTCGTTTTTTTTTTGGATCAACATGGAAATACACAATTTATTTTCGGCCTCATGGAATGAACTTACTTGTAAGATTTTAGCTTCAAATGCTGGTTCTACCACATTCGGTAGATCTTCTGCAGATGCAATTTTTGCCCTGACCGTCACACCCCCAGATGGATTGGCTTTTTCAAAACAATGATACATGAGACAAGAATATCCACCTGACAATTTCTATAAAAGAAAAATGAAAAGAAAGGGAGCTGAAATTAAGAACATATTTATTTTAAAAAATTACAAGTTTTTAAAGATTACAAAAGCTAAAATTCGTCTTCTAAAATCCTTAATCGGTTAACCCTAAAGATTGCTTCCTTTCGATGTCAGTTACTGCCATTATGCGACGTGACGTCATTTACAATTTTGGTTCTCGCCATTTTTGGTTCTCGCCATTTCGGTTTCGGTTTCGTCGGCCGTCTTCCATGTTTTGGTATGGATTGTAGGTAAGTAAAAATAGGTACGATTGCGGTTAAAAAAAGGGGGGGGGAGCTTGGGAAAGTAAAATAATAACAATATTTAAAACAAATGAATAAAAATGAATAAAATAAGACAATTGCATGGAAATTTAGTTTGTCAAACAATACATTTCCGTTGGCCCTCAGTGGGTGTCATTGATGTAGATTCATAAAAGAATTTGGTAAATTGTTTAAAACAACTCACCTTC
>JAHWFP010242831.1:0-14543 GCA_023313725.1 Lithobius niger
GCAAAAGAGGGAGGATACATTTCCCTCAGCCAATATTTTGCGCTCACTACGTGAGAGCCATTCGTTGACATAATAGAATAGGCCTTTCGATAGATGCAGACAAATTTATTATTTTTTCGTTGTCTATGGCCAGTGGGCATTTACTTAGCATTTGGTCTACTGCACTTGTCATACCAATTTTTAAAAAGGGTAACACGTCTGATCCTAAAAATTATACGGCTATTGTAATCACCGCTGTGCCTTGTAAAATCATGGAAACAATGATAAGGACCAAAATAATGTAGTATGTAGACAAGTTTGGTATTAACCATAATGACCGATTTGGCTTTATGCCTGGCCGCTCTGCAGTGTTCCAACTACTGAAGGCCCTTGATCACTGGACTGAGACAGCTGATATGGGGCCCCCTCAGACATTATTCTGTTTAACTTTCAAAATACCTTTGAATCAGTGGTTTACAGCAAACTGATTTACAAAGTACTTTTCAATGGATTTGATGGTGACATTTTGGCTTGGATCCGTGCTTTTGTAATGAGTCGTACACAACAGGTAATCGTCGGATGTGCTAATTCTGCTGCTACAGACGTCATTAGTGGTGTACCACAAAGCTCTGTTCATTCTTGTTTTTTTTTTGTTCTGAGATGCCAACGAGGAAAAGTTCAAGCACGACTTGAAACAGCATTCAACTGTTATTAACCTTGATGAATGTCGGCTGCTCCAATCTGAATTTGATAACGTCATGGAATGGGCTGAGGATTGGCAACTCTCAATTTCATACGCAAAATGTATGAGTTTCTTTATTAGCAACACGAATCCATAATACACCTACGCCAACGGTAATGCTTTTCTGCCTAATGCTGGTGTGGTAAAAGACCTGTTGTTTCGTGAAAAGAGGACTAACGCTATGCCAGAAAAGAAACAACCAAAAACAAAGATTGGTTTAGCGAATATTCGGTAGTATAAAATGCTTACAGAGAACATCCACTACCTTCATCAGGCAAAAAGTGTACGAGCACGCACAAAAATAACGACTACGTGCTAGAGTTTATGTTTGAATTTTGCCGCCGTTGTTTGGTTTGCGCTGCATTTGAAGTCCACATTTCATTCCAGTCACGTGATAAGCTCTGCTAACCAAAGTTCGGGTGTTGTACAACACTACTTCAGTCATTTATTGCTTGCAATAAACTGTGGGCTTATAAGGCGTAAGTCCTCTTTTGGAGTACACCAGGCTCTTTGGTCCTCTCTCCAGCTTCGGGATGTTGATCATCTGGAATCAGTGCAAAGATGCGTCACCAACTCAATTTTGGAATTGCAGAATTATTTCAGTAACGACTGTAAACACAGAATAGTACAAACTGAGCTATCTGAGAGAAGAAACAAAGCACTGCGAAATTCCAACCTGGGAAAACGACTACGCTGAAAGAAAAAATATTTAATTCCGTATTTAATTTAATTCCAAAAATATTTAATTCCATGCCAAGCAAACTTCACTAATTAACAACTTGTAATGAAGTTAAAATGAAATGAAAATCATGGTTTCTTGAAAAGGAATGGATATAACATCTTTAATGCTCGATGGTGATGTCACACTACTATATCCCCCATGCTAAAAGTGTAATCGTTATAAACGATTAATCTGAAAATGCACACACGTCACCGTGGGTTCATTTTGATAACCCACACTTTTTTGATAACCTAAACTCTTTTGATAATCTAACACTTTTATGGTGTCTAAACAACCCCTAATCCACCACGTGACATAATGACCGATTTTTCATAACTATACAACACAGATTCAGCCAGCACACCAACATAAACAGGCACATTTGCGACTGGTGACATTTTTCATGGTACCAACATGGCAAAAAAAAATGTCGCCTGCTAACCCTATCCCGGCAAGCTCTTGTCCCAACGGTATGAAAACTAAGCTACTGACACTTTGAAATACGTTATACACGTAAAAACCTACGAGACTTCAGCAAATAGCACATTTTATACTCTAATCTTATTTAAACTGTTAATGTAAAAAAAAAAATACGGTTTTACCCTAAACACGAAAGTCAATGACTGGGACTGGGTAACGGGACGTTTCTCCCTTAGCTGTGACTTTCGTAGGCAGGAAGTTACTAACCCGGAAATTTCCGTTCAGGAATTTACATCTGTAAACATTCTTAAATTCATTATAGGCTAATTCACAAATAAAATTTACGAATAAAAATTTTTGAAAACTCAAATAATACGATAAGTTTGCTTGACGTCACACTTTATCAATAAACCACATCAACGAGATATTGGCAGTTACCGGTGATTGCTCACGGATATCACGATGATATCCATGATTTCCGTGGGATTTCCCCTGTCCCCTCAACATTGGACTGCTCCTTTCTCGCAAACTAGCAATTACTATCGCATTACAATTCGCAATTACTATCAGGCCTGATGTACAAAGTTTTTTGGGGGTAGACAATAACGCCGCCACGCAGTGATGTTGCCGAGGGCGGTGTTAAGTGATGGAGACATAGTTATCAGTCCAGCCAGCCGGTAAAAGATGGTTTTGATCATAGGTGACTACATCTATTGGCAGCTAGTGGCAAATATGTAAATAGATATAAATCGATGGAATCACTTCGATCTTGGAAATTACTCATTACGCTCACTTTCAAAAACAGGATACTGTCAGTATCTTGCAAATTTTCGATTGTATTTCAACAATTTCATCAGGCAGCGTCAAGAAAATTGAGTCTTCTGGTTACATTTTCGTCTGCTTGTTTTTTCGTCTGCTTGCTTCAAAAGAAAAGAACGTCCATATTTACACGGTAAGCACAACAAGCGGCATGGGCCGGCCACCTATATTTACAAGGTAAGCACAACAATCGGCGTGGCCACCAATATATTTACAATGTTACGTGGTTCTCGCAATAAACAAGGCCTAGGCACATTTATTACTTTTTGAAAGTGAGCGTAATGAGTAATTTCCAAGATCGAAGTGAATTCAACAGGGTTTCAAAGTAATTCAAGTAAGCCTGACGGTTTATTTTGTGAAATCGATGGAAATAATAAAAAAAAAAAATTGGAAATAAGCCCTCAGCGAAAATCGTACACTAGACTACCGTAGTACAGTCAGCCACCTTTACGCACTTAATGTTCATTAAAGTGACGTAACCCAGGTTTGAACCGGTGACCCAGTCCATCTCCAAGATCACTGCCATAGCGCCTTTATCGATGTGGCCACTTGTTCTTTTCCAGTGGCCATATCGGTACAGTAGAGATCTGGTAATAGACTGGTTTGTCGGTTCGAATACCGGTCACTTCAATTGCATGAAACGTAAATGCATAAAGGTATCTTACTGTACTACGTTAATTCTAGTGTATGATTTTCACTGATGGCTTACTTCCAATTTTCCTTTCAAAATAATAATGTTTATTTTGCGAAAAAATTTTTTACGTGACGAATTATTATTTATTGGCTTTAAAATCATTTTATGTAATTTTCAACATTACTGCTCAGCTATTTCTCTGCACTTGGAATAAATAGCGACACGTTCGTTTATACATAAAGTATTTCAAAGGAAAGCGTGGTAGTTATTTTTTTAGCTGTAACTATCGCCAGAAAGCGGACAAAAAGCGGCAGCAGGACAAATCAATCGGATCAGTGGCTGTTTTGGTGGCCATTTTGTCCATTCGAGTCGCCTATGCTACTTTTCACCCAAAATCTGGCAGGTACTGTAGCAGAGCCCTGGAACAACTGAATACAAAAAAACTTGGGTTTGCTTTAACCCTTTCATGCTCACAGTTACCGTACCTGAAATGGCGGAAAAGCTTACTTAGTGCCCACTGTGATCTTTGTTTTCCGGGGACCCCGAGCAAAGTGAGCAACAACAGCCAGTGGTCAGCATGCTCATCTCCAAAGCAGTGAAAATCGGTTTGAATCTTTTCACCAATAAGGGACTAGGTCGTGAAAAGGTTACAGGGCAATTCCATCCATTTTGACATGCATGTTTGACTTTTGGATCACTTACACAATAACTAAACACAAGAATTGCGGTAAGAATACGTTACCTACGTCCGATATAACAATTTAATTGCTGCATCACCAAAACACGACACGGAGATTGCCATTGTTTTGCTGGAACGCTCAGAAATTAATGCCGACAGATGTCACGTTTCGATTTCGACTCGCAGCCGATTGAGATAGCTGTATTGACTCTGAGGAGCTCAAACGTCTGACGGCCTTAGCTGGCCGGCAGTGTAGTGGCCTGCTAAGGCCGTCAGATGCTTGAGCTCCTCACAGTCAATACAGCTATCTCAATCGGCTGCGAGTCGAAATCGAAGAGATCCGTCTGTCGGCATTAATTTCTGCGCGTTCCAGCAAAACAATGGCGACCTCCGTGTCGTGTTTTGGTGATGCAGTAATTAAATTGTTATATCGGACGTACGTAACGTATTCTTACCGCAATTCTTGTGTTTAGTTATTGTGTAAGTGATCCAAAAGTCAAACATTCATGTCAAAATGGATGTAATTGCCCTTTAACACTGTGTTAGGGGTGCCAACAACGATAGCCCCTTCCCAGAGTAAACCAAACATGATTGATAGGGAGAAAATGAAAGTACCGATAGGTAGCCCATTTTATTGTGGGTTTATACTCACAAGCTCAATCTTCAGTGGTCACTCCATTTGCGTCACGCAGATTGAAGACGAGCAGGGTAGGAAGATAAAAGTGACTCAAAAAGCACAGCATCGATGTGCTCCTCCATCCTGGTACGACTAAATCGAGTTGCTTGAGGTTCAGGCAGCATCCTTTTTTCAACATTGTCCTTCAAGATGGGTACATAGTTTTCACAGACATTCAGATCGGTAGTTTTAGGGCCACTCTTCATTACCAATGAAACATGGAGCTTGTTGAGTCACTCTTTGTCTTCCTATACCCTGCTATCTTCAATCTGTTTGTGACGCCAATGGAGTGAACACTGAATATAATACAATATATAGAGACCATGCTCGAGGCATCCACCCACCCAAATTCCCCGGGGGGAGATGTTAAGTGGAAAAGTACCACCTTATTACAGTTGTTTTTTGCCGCATGAGGGAGGAATCCGGAGTACCCGGAGGAAACCCTCGTGCAACGGGCGGGAAACAACCGGAGAAAAACCCGTATATATACACTTCCCATCGCCAGGATCGAACCTGGGTCAGTACGAAGCCAGAGATGTACACTGGGACCAGGATGCCTATCGAATTTGACGCCCCAGTGCTCGCAGCTACCCATGCGCCAGTATTGAGTTTGTCAGTGTAAACCTACTATAAAATAAGCTACCCATCGGTACTTTCATTTTTTCCTATCATGCTTAGTTCACTCTGGGAGGGAGGGGAAAGCTATCCTTGTTTGGCACCCTGCATACTGTGTGTTGACAAAATAAGTTAATAGCCTAATATAAATAAATAAAAAAAAGAATGTCACAATATTGCGTTTTTTGGGAACTTCAAACTAAAACCTATTTACTAAATAAACAACATGATAAATAAGTGAATAAATCAGGTAGCCTATGAAAAGAGTTATTTTTAGTTTATAATTTTATTCGCTCTTTAAAGTTGTTCTTTTTGTCATTTATTTTAGTATATAATTACAATATGTAGCTCAGAAATAAGTGTGAGGGGTGAATGTTTGATAAGCAAGTAAAATATTAATGTGCATGCGTAATTAAGATAATTGAATGTTTGATTGTTAAGTAAAATATTAACGTTCATAGGTAAAATTATTGTTCAACTGTATGTTGACTTGTTGTTAGAACAAACAAGTACGTTAGTACTTCGTGCTATCCATTTTTTAATTTAAATGAAAAAAAAAATCAACGAGTCGATGGGGATTGTGTTGGAATATTGTCAGCTATTCGAATCAAAAACTTGGTAGCAACAGTTTTGATTTTCTATCACTGCTTTAAATGACAAAAAAGTGAGGTATTTTTTCCTCCCCAATTTTGAATTCTCTGCTTCATTTGGAGGATTTGTGACTATTTGTTCAGTAGTTCATTATTCAATGTTTCAGGTTTCTTTTTAGTACAGACGTTTTTTTGGGGGGGTTTTATTCTTCAAACGTATGTCTTCATTCATGGCATAGTGCAGATTTAGACACATGCCAGAAATGTGTTAGTCGATGGGTAATGACTTATGAGTCTGGTTTTCATTTCCGTTTAACATATTGAGAGAATTTGACATTTTTTTTTTTTACCGTATAGTAATAATGAACTGCTCTTCTTCAAACGAAGGGAATTACTTTTCTTTAAAAAAAAAAATAGAAGCACGCACTCACACACACACACACACACGTCAAAAGAAAAAATTTCTGGTGTTTGAGTACACACATTCTTTTTGTGCTGTCGGCAGCAATCAACAGTTAAAAGTAATGATCGTCCACAGAATCAAAATGAAAAATTAAACTCGTTTTCGCTATCAAGTATGAAGGGAGTGTTATTTTCGCGGCTAATGTGTTCGCGGATTTCGCTGCAAAGACACATTTCGGGGGAAATTTTAGTTTAAGTTTAATTTTCGTTGAGCTAGTTTTGTTACACAATTCTACATGAATGAAAACGAGTTGCAGAATAGCTAAACCATGCGCAATGGCTGTTTGCCGTGACGTCACCATGAGTTAGCCAATGACGAACGAGAACAACGGCTGTTTGGCCGTCTGATTGGACTACCCCAGTCACGTGATATGCACGTCACAGCAAACAGCCATGGCGCGTGGTATACTGTTGTAAAACGGTCACCCGAGCTACCGGCCTGAAAAAAATGCAGAATACAATAATCTCCTCTAATAATGATAGTATTCGATCATTATAACCGGAATGATTGGTGGCAATAAACTTATTATTGGCAATAACTTATTACTGGCAATAAACCGAAAACGTAACTTTTAATGGATAAAACAATGTTCACGTAAAAGCAACTTTACAGACGGAAAGCCAAAGGCTCAACAAGAGTTAAAGGGCAATAACATCCATTTTGACATGCATGTTTGACTTTTGGATCACTTACACAATAACTAAACACAAGAATTGCGGTAAGAATACGTTACTGTGCGTCCGATATAACAATTTAATTACTGCATCACCAAAAGACGACACGGAATCCACCGAATAAATATAGCTCTCGAACCTAATGAACTCTCAAAACCTTGAAACCCACAGCGTGACGTGAGTAGTAAACATTAGAATTATCGACTCACCATCTTGCACGTCACGCTGAGGGATCGGGAAATTAATCCCACATTTATTGGGTGCAAGTGCTTAGTCGGTGGATTCAATGTAAAACCATCTAAACTTTTCCAAAGAATCCACTGAATAAATATAGCTCTCGAACCTAATGAACTCTCAAGATCTTGAAACCCGCAGCTAGGTGTGAGTGGTAAAGCATCAGAATTATCGACTCACCTTCTCGGAAGAGTCCATAATTCTGATGCTTCACGCTGAGGGATCGGGAAATTAATCCCACATTTATTGGGTGCAAGTGCTGTTTAGTCGGTGGATTCAGTGTAAAACCGTCTCTAATTTTCCAGTGAATCTACCGAATAAATATAGCTCTCGAACGTAATGAACTCTCAACATCTTGAAACCCGCAGCGTGGTGTGAGTGGTAAAGCATCGGAATTATCGACATAATTATGATGCTTCACCGCAGATGTCACGCTAAGGAATCGGGAACTTATTCCCGCATTTATTGTGTGCAAGTGCTCTTTAGTCGGTGAATTCAGTGTAAAACCGTCTCTAATTTTCCAGTGAATCTACCGAATAAATATAGCTCTTGATCCTAATGAACTCTCAAGATCTTGAAACCCGAAGCTTGACGTGAGTGGTAAAGCATTGGAATTATGGATTCACCGTCTCGGAAGAGTCGATATTTCCGGATGCTTCGCCGCTGAAATCACGCTGAGGGACCGGAAATTAATCCCACATTTATTGGGTGCAAGTGTTCTTTAGCCGGCCGATTCAGTGTAAATGTTGCGAACGCTAGTCTCAACGGGTCGCAAGACATACCGGAAGGATTTATGTTCCTTTAATATTTTTTTTCTCGTTGATTTTCGTCCATTTCTGGGCCAAATATTTGTTATCGCTGGCAAGTGTTTGCAAATTTTGGTGTTTTGTAGCGTTTTATCTTTTTTTTTTTTAATTGTTCAACGTAATTGTTAAGTATTAGACTAAAGTTGGTCTGTTTTACTTTCCTAGTTTTCCTTTACGATCGGGTTTGTACTTTTAATTTTTCTTCATTTGTGTGTTGTTTTTATTTCCATTTACACTAACTAACCCTTTACTGTCAAACGTCCAATATATTGGACGGCTAATGAGCGGCAAAAAACGAAGTCCCAACGTGAGCTTTGTGAGGGGTCCCCGTCCCCGAGCAAAGCGAGCAGCAACACCCCAGTGGTCAGTGTCCGCGTCGCCAAACCAAGTGAACCCCAGTTCGACTCTCGCGGCATACCTGAGTACCATTGTATTCTAAAAAAATATGCAATCAGTTTGGCCTGGGCTGTGAAGGTTGTACATGTTGTATATTATACAGGTTGATTTTGATCTTTGATTAGAGCCAAATTGTGCGTTCGCCTCTTATGCCAGCTCGTTTGTTGCGTTGCCAGGACAGAGGTTTTTTTTTTTTTAATTAATTTAAATTAATTACGAAGCAACTTTATGCTTGTATGGCTGAACCGGCTCAATTTTGAACATTACCAGACTTTTAAGAGAAGAAGGGAGGTGCCAACCCGGGGATTCGATCCGGGAAACCTCTGGTCATCGTAGGGGGGGGGGGGGGCCCCCGAAAGTTTGTCCAGAATAGTTCCCATAGCCGCTGAAGGAGCATGGTAGCCTCTCACGCTACCCTGGCCGGCAGTCCTGGCGGGGACTTTGTCAAGGCCCCCCTTCCAGGGCTTCAACCAGCTCCGCAAACCTCCAACAACCAGGCTGAGCTCTCTCACAACTCAGCCACGATGACCACGATTACCGTTTTGGGTGATAACGGGGTGGAAAATATGAGGGGGGAAAGGGGGGGTGGAAAAAATATGGGGTAATTCTGTAGGGTAGCGGAATTTATTGGTTGTACAACCGTGTTAACCTGTTATCATTCATTAGTCATTCTCTTGAGCTAAGGAGTTCTTGCATGACGTCACTAATAGGCTGGCGCCAGCAGGAAGACGTGGCTTTAGATGGTGATTTGTCAATTGTCGCTTGGAGGACATACAGGTGTAACGGTGGGGTTGATCAACAGTACTGTATTGTTGTGTTGTATCGAATTATTTAAAGCAGCAAACTGTTCTTTTTGTTTCTTTAGCACTACCGAAATGGTAATTAGTTGTTAGCATAGTAGCCTAGTGGTTTTTTTAAACCTAATAAAACATCATTTTTAACCCGATTTTCTGTTTCGATGTTATATCGCAAATCAGAAAACCAGGTTACACTGTCATAAAGTTTCGCTTTCAGTTTCGGCTTAGGAGTAATGTTCATGTCATTACAGTGCTGCAGTATTACAGTTATTACAGTAATTTTATTCATATTTATTTTCGGGAAATTACTTTTTCCATTGGGATATTGAAAAAACAATATTTTAGGTGTTTTAGCAAATGTTTAACCGGCATCTGGCAACAGTGCTCATTTAGACTTCTTTTACCAAACGCGAGCATCAGCTCTTGTGGGATAAGTATGTTTTTTTTTCCGGTTTGTTAATGTAATGATTTGTGTTGTTGAGTAAACTTACTTATTAAAAATAAAAAAATAAAGACTTACTTTCTTAGACTTTCAGGATAAAATAGCATTTACATTTTATACCGTATTGGCGAAATGTGGCAAACCTAGCATGGGAAGGCAACAATCAATAATTCGTTTTTTGCTCCCTTCCTATTTGGTAAAGCAGACAAAATTATCTGAACAAACAAGATTTTTATCTACATCCCCGCAAAAAAAGTAGAACTTATTACCATAAATGATTCTTAAGCAAGCTCGACATGATGACAAGTCATTAAAAAGCGGTTTGTGTGACAGGTAGTAAAAAGTTTTCTAAATAAAAATGGTGAAAAAATTTAATCGGAGTAAATTTCTTCTAACAAAATGCTCCGTAATTGCTTACTGAGACTTTTTGCATTAAGTTCGCTATTAACCAAATTTTGAAGGAAAAACGGTTTTTTGAGGGATAAGAAAGGAGACGCTGCATAACATGTTTTTGAGAATGTTAATGATCCTGTTTTTTATTTATTTATTTATTTTTTTATTGTGCATTGGTAGAATAATCGTAAATTTGTAATGAGAGTCAAATTCATGCAAGGAAAGCACTAATTAGTGGAAAGCCTCTCGTTGATGGGTAATGTCACAACAACACTGCGATGGGAAGCGTATGGGGCAACCACAACTTAAATGTATTCATTATTTTTTGGTTTATAATAATTTGTTAATTGTTCTTCATGTTCTCCTACAATGATGAACTGGAAAGTTTATGTGATCGCAGTATCCAAGTTGATATTTCTGGGATTGGTTGTTGGCATGCAGTCAGACGACAGTGTAAGTGAAACTGTTTTGAGGAAAGGTTAGTGATACTGAACCTCTAATAGCTACGCATAGCGTTATTATCCACCTAAATTCCGGCAGGTCATAGGTTAAATCCACCCAAAACTGGTTGTATGCCAAGTTTCAAAAAGGTCTGCCTTAGAAAGCAGTGATATCTTTAAAGCAAAGAAAGGCCGCCAAGGTTCACCCTATTAGCCAGCAAACTTGATGCACTGTAGCAGCTATTTTTGTCATTTCCAGATTGTCACCACTGCAAAGCTAGGGAACTTACCAGAAGTAGTCACACATAAGGCATCAGCTCCAGTGTTAGTTGTGCTAGTCTTAGCTCATTTGATATTCCAACAGACGAGGACTAATCCCCAACAATAATTGACTATTTTTGCTATCCAACGTACTTTTACACGTCCGGATAACAATTATGGAAATTCTGGGAGATTATGTACTTGTTGGTGGTTGACTTCCTACTGCCGCGTACTCCGATGTATTTCAGATTATAGCTGATTTGGCAGTCATAAGCTGAAATTCAAGTTTTGGCAGAACAATATCGAGGGAACACCAGGAATTGTTGGCTTCACTGTGTTCTTCTTCGTATTTCCACGGAATGCGTTTTGGATGCATTACATCATTAAAAGTCCGTAACGACGGCGCTCATTACTGTGGAACACTGTATTAAATTTACCTTCAAGAGAGAGAAAATTCTCCATAGTACGCTGATTTCCACACTAAAGATAGTTCCCTAGCTAGCAAATTCTCGACTGCATCCTACAGTCTTCTTCAGGCTCTTCAAAGTAAATCTTTCGAGTGTTTACAATTACATCCTTCGTTGTGAACAAGATCACTATCCGAGTTGGAAATCGCCGCTTCACGTAGCCTCCCGAATTTAGAAGGCCCTTTGTCACTGCCTAGCCTCACGTTTTCAGTAGGCCGTTCCCAATCTCTCAGCTTCCATTTTGCATCCAGTTGTTTTCGCAGATCGACTCCAATTAGGTTATTGTGTGCGCGGTGTATCTTGAGTCCTGCAAGTATTTTGTGAACGACTACGTCTTCCTGGATGGGGTGGCTTTAATCGATGGCCGCCATTGTTTTTGTAACCATCTTGGATATCAACAAGGCACTCATAATACGTAGTAAATAAGCAAATCTATCTCGAGTGGCAATCTCGATTATTGCGGGATCTCAAGATGCATCCCATTAGCAGGGTTGGCACAGGGCGTCCGTGCATTGGGTCATTTAAGGCACGTTTTCTCTCCCCCTTTTCTATTTGCCTTTTTAACTTTTTTTAAACTTTTTTTTGGCCTTTTCTCCGTTGGTAGACAGAATTAAGAAGTAAAACCATTAAAACAAAGACAAAAACCCATTAAAACGAAAACAAAAAAAACCATTAAAACAAAGGCTTTACGAGGTTAGCAATACTGATTCGAAGGTTAGAAAAATAATGCTTGCTCTTTTATTTGTCCTTTGTCCTGATTCCCCCTCCCCCCCCTCCCCCCGACTGTTTTGAAAGTCTGCGGCGTACACCTGTGGGGTGATCTAAAATCCATTGTTGTTTAAACCAAAGCACCCCAGAAAACGTTGTGTAAGTCGTTAACTAACTTGATTAATCCTTCTGATTATTTTAAGGGTTTCATTATTTTAACTCTTTTGTTAATATGTAGTTTTTCAGTTTAATTAACCCTAAGCCAAAATTATTACACATTGAATACACGTTACTTATCAGTTTCAGTTTCGTGCACCGCGTGCAGTTGCTTTTTTTCGGGAATGTGGGAATCTAGTCTCGACTAGATCATTTTAAAAAACGTAAGCTTTTTCGTCAAACGCCCATCGGAATCTTGGCTTAAAACTTTTAGTTCACCAAAAATTGTAGTCTTGAAAAACATCGTGAGCCGAAGGTCCGCGGGTTTGTCGTCTTTCCAGAGAAATTCCGTACCCTCGGCAGACGCTGGGTGGGAGGTTACATTCTAGCCATTTCGAATTGAACGTTACTTTAAAACAAGTGACCCTGTCCAACTTATTTAAAGTTGAATAAGATCACTTAAAATAAAACAGCGAACAACAAGAGTGTGTAAAGGGGGAAAAATAGGCAATATAAACAAGCAAGGGGCAGCAACTGCCAAGTTGCAAATGGTGTTCTCCACACTTCCGCCGCTTTCGAGCCACTTGCGCGTCATACTTCTGTTTTTTTTATTTTTAAAATTAATTTTAGCTAATGTTTTGACGCTGTATCTAATGGTGGAATTAGTTTATCTCTATCAGGTACCTTTCCATAGATGATAGGAGCTCACTTCACTTGTTGGCTACTTGTGGGCCACTGCCACTTCATACTTATCGTTTTTTTTTAATTCCTTTTAACTAATTTTTGGACGTTGAATCTAATGGTGAAAACTGCTTCTAACTCAACACTGCCTCTATCTTGCACCGTTCCATAGAGCAGCGTCATGTGACGTCATATTGGCTACAAGAGATATAGCTGCAAGGGGCACTAGATTAAAATGGAGGATTAAACAATGGCACTTCTAGTCAAGGCAGTGCTTTGAGATCGGATTTCATAGGCTTAAAAAACCGTTGTTTTCTCCAATCCCTTATGCTACTAGGTTGTAATTGGAAAATAAAGATTCCACTTGCTTAAAATTGTCAGCAACTACCAACAAATCGACAAAAATCACGCATTATAGGCCTAAGAAATCCACTCTTAACAGAATTGTATTTAGTAAGACGCCCTTATTCTTTTCCCCCTCCAGTGACCCTTGCAGTTATCCCAGTTACTGGCTCCAGCACAGAGTTATATACAATAATACAACGTTGTGCCACTGCTCTATAGCGGATGGGATCGCTTGTTGGCCACTTCCGGTCACTTGTGCGTCACCTCCACTTCATATTTTCGGTTTTTTTAATATTCTTTTAACTAATTTTTGGACGCTGAATCTAATGGTGAAAACCGTTTGTCTCTATCTGGTATATCATTCCGGAGTTGAAAAATGCGACGGATTGGTGACAAAGTCGTTGCTCTAGTCTTCCCAGCTTTCACTATACCGATGCAGAAGACTAGAAGTAGGAACTATAACGACCCCTGCACCACGGAATATATTACTGTAATTTAAAAGTTCGTACAAAAACTTCAGCCTCTGTCAACAAGCCGGACAGTCTCAGTTTCCCGCTGTTCCTGTTGGTTCTTGTACTAGCGGCGTTTTAATCGTTGTACTGTGGTGTGGTTGGTTAGGTTAGTTCGGCCAAGCCCTATTCACTCGCTCCGAAATGTACGCAACTATCCATCCAAAGCTCTCGCGATCAAAACGTGCTGCGCCATCTGTAGAAGCAACTACGAACTAAACGCCCGCACGGCTACTTCCGGGCAAATCCAAGATGGTGAAGACGTGCGTTCGCGGCGACTGCTCGATTGATTCCCGACAGTCCGGCAAACCACACATGCATGGTATTACATTTCATAAATCAACCAACAAGAAATTGTATCCATGTAGAGTTTGAAGTGGATGAACGCCAGAATAATTATGTTTGTACGCTGAACTTACCGCGTTGATAATGAAAGTAATTGGTGAAACGCTGGAAGGGCCGCCGGTTCAATTGAGCTTTATTTAGCTACGCTCCTCTACAGGAGGCAAGCGATGGTTACGTGGTATCAACCGTCACTTCCGCATTGGCAAAATTGAGAAACTACAATCTCTGTCCCGGAGTTTTGCACGCGGTGCTTGAGCGGTAAGTCTATATAGCAAGTGAGTTATCCCGTAACGAAAGTGTAGTTATTAATCCTACGTTCAGCTGCTTTGGCCCGAATTTCGTCCGCAGAGGACGAGTTTTCGTAGAGGTGCGACCATGCTGCGAGTCACGTGAATGAGATTAGCGTACCCCAAATATGAAGCAGCACCAATCATCTCACACGACGTAATAGCCGTACAAGTGTCGGATACGTCCGCAGCCACTGCGTAATTTTGTAGATCTGATATTCAAAATAAATATTTTGACACACAAAGTCGTAAAAATTTTGATGA
>JAHWFP010242832.1:0-10047 GCA_023313725.1 Lithobius niger
TACTATGCAGATGTGTACTATAAAGTGCCACGTCAACAAGAAATTGGTTTTCAACAATTTGTTACTACCTTTTGCCTATAGGCCGAACCATTCTCAACTTAGTCACCTCTTTATGGGTTTTTGGTTTGGTAGTAATTTGTATTACAATATTTAATTAGTTTTGGTGCGTTGATATCACTCCTTTGAAGGGCCGAAACACTCTCAACCGGCCTTTTTACCAGTTTTTGGTTTTGTATATTTTTCTTTGTTTTTACAGTTGGTTTATTTTTCGTGAATTGGACGTGAATTTCTTTGCAACGTTGTTTAGATTTATCGTGATGCACTAGTGTGTGTCTAGGCACGTACGTCAGTATCCACGTTCTCATTGTCCGAACTTTGACCGTCCAATGAGAGACGATGCCGACATTAGTAACAATGGTTATAACAATATTTTCGTACTTACGCTCCCTCCCACGCCATCCCTGATACGCCCCCAGGCTCCAAACCATAAAAGGTATGCAGTTCGTGTATACAGTTTGTACTGTACCCATTCGTCCAATTTCATAGCTGGAAGCCTCCCCGTTATCTCGGTATCGATGAATAATCACCCTATGGGATTTAACATGGGGATGAGCGATTAGCTAGCAAGCTAGCTGGGTAGTAGCTAGCTAACACATTTACAACGTTACTGAAGGTCAGATTTTGCGTTGAAAGCAGCTTAGCTGGCATTCCTACACGAGTTAATTTTTGTCAGGTGGGTCATTGCTCTCGATTTCAACACAATTTAAGCTTTTGTACCGCATTATTATTTTTCCCCAAGTACCTGAAATGTGCCCAACTATGCTTCAAGATATAAGACACTGACGCTTTGGCGCCGCGCTACAATGGTTTACAACCACGCCAATTGAACTGATGTGATGTTTGTTGTGATGATTGTTGCCTAACTTGGCGCTACACACTAGCGTGTGTCTTGATTAGTATTGCAGTATCTCCTTGCAAATGCACGATTTTATTTAATTGTCAGTTTGGCATTGTTGCACAAAAAAAAAAATAATGTTTAAAACAATGTAAAACAATCAATTTGGACGTTTGGCGCTCCTTAACCCCTGAACCATTTGACCATAGAAGAGGCCTTACGAAAAGGGCACTTCTCCAGATCAATACCTGTAAAATGAGCTAAGAATCAGCTTTATCCACCGCATGGAAGAATTTATTTCCGTGATACAAAAAACAAGCGTTAGTAGTAAGTAGTAGCAAGTAATTAGGCAAATATCAACGTTATTCACGTCGTTTTTTCTGCAAGAAAACTGTAACCTGCCTCCTTAATAGTGACTTTTATGTCGTCAGGCGACCAAAGTCTCCCGATTAAACAAGTTTCAGCATATTCTGTCGCATAGTTATTTATCCTCACATGCCTGAAAACAGCCAAACTACCTTTGCTGTAAAGACACAACGTGTCTAGTGGTCGCCATGCTCATATATACATATTTTCTGGATGTTATCGTTTTATCTTGGACGGCGACACAATAGCGTGTGTCTTGATAAACCACGTTGGCTCCTGGATGTTCGTATTGTTGCGTTACCATCATCTAACGTTCATCCCTTTACAGTTACGCAATCCACGGCAACGTAAATGACTTATTATTTTGTCCTTCGTTCCAGTTCTGCTTTTAGTTTGAGTGTGAGTTTTTATTGAACCGAAAGGGCCTTCAAGCCTTTTACTTCGTCCAGGCTTTTACAATAAATCCAAGGACCATGGTTGATCGTCCAAGCCATTGTTGGCTTGAAATCTTTGGTTGGAATATGGAAAAGAAACGTAATTTAAATTCCTAGGATACGAATTTCAATATCCTCTCAAGTATTTGTCCTGGCCCCTATAAGCCACAAGCCAACAAAAGTACAATGTTTAGATCACCATGTATGCGTGTGTAAACTTCCAGCTATAAACTTTTTGCTAGCCGTGAGCAATAAGTCTATGGGATTTGGAGGAAACGTAACGGTACTAACTACTGACTAGCTAGACAGTATCACGAAAAGAACGTTATTGATGCATCTTACTCTCCATGAATGGTGGATACTCATCCTTTAACTTTTAGTTTTTCTTCACACCTGTATATTGGCCTTACATTTACCACAATTTGAAATATTTCGGTTGCATTTGGGATTTATCCTCAACATGACAAAATATGCTTTAAGTTGCTTACAGTTAACAGACACATGTCTACTAGTTAAACCGCCAAAAAGGGTTCAAAGGGGTTTAGCGATCTTTAACCGCTTTCGGTCATCCACCCGACGAAGCCCCAAGGCCCCGGATGCCCGGCTGGTCACCGTATTACATTTGATTACAAAACGGAAAGCAGTGAGCACGATAAGTTAGTCTAGTTAGTTTCGCCCCATTGAGATGATTTTTTCTGATTTTTATTTTGTTCGAAGAGCGGTAACCCTTCACGGATTTGCGTCCCCATAAACACTTCAGTAGATGATGGGATAGTTCCAATATTAACTCAACAAAAAACGGCTTCTCCGTTTAGAAAAAAAAACATTAGAACTCGTATAGCCAAACTCACAGCTCTGATGATATACGAATAAAAACGGATAAGAGTTCACTCGACCGCAATGAACTCTAATTTGAACTCCAATTCCAGGGAATAAGGACGGTTTTTACTCAATAGTTGTGTCAGAAAGTGAACGCAGTTTGTGTTTGTAATGTGTAATATTCGTGCGTGTATTTATGTTTGTGTGCACTTAATTTGTGTATTATACAGACTTTTTATGTATATATTTGTCTTTGTTTGTAGTTTTATATTTTAAGTTTTTCGTGCGAGTGACTGTATTTTGTGTATTTTACGTGCATTTATAATTTGTGAAATATGCGGACACCTATAGTTTGTTCCACATTATGCTTTCAGAAAACTGACTGTATGACGCTACGTTTCCTGCCACTACGAGTACAAAAAACACGTAAATATCCAACTCGTAGACTGTAACAGTAACTGTGTAGACTCTACAAGTGATATTCACAAGTTTCTGCATTCATAGTGGAAGGAAACGTGGCATCATACAGTCAGTTTTCTGAAAGCATAATGTGGAACAAACTATAGTTAAGGCAGTCTTTTTGCCTGTTTGTGTTTCATGGTTTCTGTTTTAGTTCTAGTTCGTGTGGGTAATTACGTGTTCAGTTTGTGTATGTATTTTTAATTTTTCAGTTTTTAGGCATTTTGCTGTTTATGGCGTCTGTTTTGTATGTGTTTGTCACAGTTCGTGGGTTTAGGTTTTTGTTCTGTTTCATATCCGTGTGTATGTTGCATTATGTGTGTGACATATCCAACCATTTTGTCAGTTTGATTAGTGATGTACAATTAATTGTACATGTATGCGTGTTCATGGAGGATGGCATGTCACCATGCTTGTTTGCTGGAATTGGAGTGCAAATTATAGTTTGTTGCATTCGAGTGAACTCTAATCCGTTTTTATTCGTATACCATCACAGCTGTGAGTTTGGCTATACGAGCTCGAATGCTTTTTGTTCAATTAATTTGTTGAAAGTTTTTTCGCTTCTTTTTTATTGTTGTTATGTATGTTAAAAGCATAATAAGTGTAGCATACGATACACATGAATATGATAAGTCTTAGTCTGGTTTTACTCGAGTCTGTAAAAACGTACATTCCCGTATGAGGCCCATTAGTGAAGTGGCGCACTTTAGTGCAAGCGACCATAACTAAAACAAGCACTGATCTCTATTAATATGTAACACGCCCTTTTATCTTGCGGAACAGGAAACAAAAATGTGTAAGCCTTCTAACTTAGGCTATACAAAATATATTCAAAAAAATAAAAAATGTTAAAAATTACAATAAAATAAAAACAAAACAAAAAACAATACATTGACCTATGATCATTACAACACTAGCTTACGTTGTAATCTAAAACACTTCATCCTTTACGTCACTAAATCACTTAGGTCTTTTAAATCCAACCTTTCAGATTTCGCCACACAGCCTGAACGTGTAACTCTTACCGTATATAGGCATCACCTCTGAAGCACCAGCCGTTTCGTTACTATAATCGCTAATACGCGTAGCATTTTCAATCATAGGCAGGGCCGTAGCCAGCACCCCCGTAGCCCCCGCACGTGCGGGGGTTTTGCCTACTGGGCCGAAGAGTACGAAACGCGATGAGGCCTTTATAGTGGACTACAGCGTTGATTTTTGTTTACAAACTCGTGCTAAGTTCAGTTCCAGTGAACCATGTAGCGTAGAAAGGTTAAGGTTTCAAATGAAAGAGCATTCTTTCTAGTTCCTGTAGGCCTAAGAGACGTGAAAATGGCCTGTTTATGTATAAAGCTTACAGTTTTGGAAGCAGTTAATGATTACGTTTAAAATTTGTTTGTCACCTAACAACAAAATTATAAGCCCAACACGATAAAATGGTTACATTATTTCGAAACGTCAGCTTCCGGAGTAGAGTTAAATTGTTGAACACGTAGTCGCAAAACAAATCGTGCTGATTGTTAATTAATAAAAAAAAAGTGGTAAACAAATTGAACTATAGTTATGTTAAAAAACAACCTTAACGGTATTAAAAAAGAAATACAATTTCAATGGCAACGGAGCGCCATCCTCTGCCTCACAGTCGTGAAGTATAGACCTTTTTCCTAGTCCACGTATGGTTACATTACGCTCGACAGAATATAGTGTGTTTAAAATACTAGGAAACAGGCTTTGGGCCTATTGTAGGCGGAGCGGAGAAAAATTTATTTTAAATTTGTATTTCCTCTCATTATAATGGCTTTGTAATGTTTGCTAATGGTCCTTAAAAAGTTCGGGGCAATATTCATTCGGCTACAGTTGAGCTGAAGCTTTTTGCTGGTGTTTTTTTTACATTTTAGCTAGGCTACGTTTCATATTAATTTTAAGATATTTTCGTTTGCACCCATATTTAGTATCCGTTTTGTTATTTGCAGCCTCTTTGCGCCGTCGCCGCCGTGGTTAGGCTGTCAAAGAACGTGCCACCAGTGACGTAACTACAATGCTGCAGGGCCTGCAGTCGCAGAGGGGGGGGGGGGCAGAGGAACTGGGGCGCAGATACAATGGGGAAAAATGATACGTTTTATGGAAATATATACAAAACTATTACTGAAACAGGTTATTTAATATTTACATAAATTTTATCCAAAATATATTACTAATTTAAAGTATGGGTTCTAAATTTCAATACACTATAAAGGTAAGATGACTACTCCGAAAAGTCATCTTAACGTTTACAGTAAACTAAAGCTTTCAGCTAAACTTAACGAATGTATGTAAAGTATCGGGTGTAGTGCGCAGCCAGTATCATAAAATATTTAAATAAGTGTATGTTAATTGGGTGTCTTAGCAACAGAGGCTATTGTGGTTGATGTTGCACCATACGAATACGCTTGTTTCAATGAATTGTAAGAACGCATCGCATGGTTTGAATGACTTCACCTTGACTGAGCTGCTAACAAAAACTTCGTTATCTGTATATATATATATATATATATACATTTCGCTTGCACCAAACTGTAGACGATGTTTGGTACACAGAGAAGGCAGTAATTGTGACGCCCAATCCAAGGGCAGAATATTAATGTAATAGGGCGTGCATGTTCATTCTTTTCACGGAGCAATGAAAAAGGGCAAGCAAACCCCAAGAGTATAGCAAGCATATTAACGCAATACGGCTCGCATGTTCATTCTTTTTCACGACATATCTGAAAAAGAGGAAGCGTGTTAATTTTTGGCACAGTAGCTATGAAAAAAAGGCGAGTGTGTTCATTCTTTGCACGGTAGTAATGAAAAAGGGCCAGCGACCAGCAATGTGAATGGTAATGTTGAATAAAAAACGAAATATTACGACGTGTATTGTTGACGAAAAGCTGTGGGCAATCGAACGCTGCGCCCCAACAGAAGCAAACGCCAATGCAGCAACAAACGGGACAGTGTGACATATGGCTCGTGCTAGACCCCAGCTACTTAAAACTTAAGTAAATGTAGCGATAGCGATAGTCATTTAGCTTTCCGACAAATGCCCCTGAAAGATATGGAAGGCGCTGCATAACGTATACATAACATCTAGAAGCACGCTAGCACTTCGCCGATAAAGTTAGTTACAGATAGTTAATATTATTTTATTAGTGTTCAATGGCATCAAGTTGTTGCGTCAACAATGATATTAAATATTACGTTAACGTTGGTGTCTTTTACACCAGCTGTTGAGCCAGAATGCCAGAAAGCTGGAGAAAGCGTAGATCTGCGGCGTTCTGCTGATTTAATGCTACAGATTAGATTCTTTAAACCATTACAGTTATCGTAATAAATAGTTAAATACTAGTACATCCTTGTTGTAATGCTGATATTTTAATTTGTCAGCAACCTAGGCAAATAAATTTAGATGTAGTTGTCAACACACAAACAATAAAAAAAAGACAAAAAGAATTTTAAACGCAACCACAAGCTAGAAATGCAAGTGTATACGTGTAAGTAAAAATTAAATTAAAAAATGTAAATATTAAAATGCTACCTTTGATTTGTCATAAAATGGTTTGCGGGTCCCTGGATGTGGGGCGCACACTGACATTTTGCAGGGGGGCGCAGCGTGACATAGTTACACCACTGCGTGCAACCGTCAATAATGCTTACATTGTTTTATATTTATTTCAGAGTATCTTTCCTAGATTTAAAATATTAACAATAAAGCATTTAACTGTAAGCTAAACAATCACCAGTAACGATAGTACTTCACAACAATCAAAAGATTCGAAACATCCGCGGCTCTCTACGCTGCCTTCTACGACAATGTTGAAGCGCACACCTCTGGCACGTACTGCAACGCCAAATGCTAACTTTTTTTTTTAAATTGGAATTATTACAATTGTTGATCAGCCGCTGTTAGCTTGGCTGTGAAGATAGAATTTCAATAATTCTAAATCCTAATTTTAAGCCTAATTGTTAGTCCCGTTTTATAGTCCTGGGGCATATGTAAGGAAATATTGCTCCGTGGGATTTTTCGTGATGAAATTTAATAACCACCTGGAATACATTCCTTGTACGCTCTACAGTCATGCCTTACCAGGTGTTTTGCTTGAATTTGTGGCAGAAGGCCTGTGTGACGTCATAAATCCAAGATGGCGGCCGCTCCTGACATATACGGGAATAATCGGTCGTAACTCCTTTCACAGTTGCCCAAACAGAATTTTGTGCTGAACGTTTTATGTTCGTAATAAAATTCTGAACAAAAAAGGTTATTATGAATTTCGTGATATCGCCTACCGTTTCGGAGTTATAACCGAAATCTCATATATTTAACACTTTTCAAGCGCACTAATGTTGTAAAATAACATTTATTATCCATAAACACAATTAAAAGTTGTTACTTACTCATATCACTGGCCTAACTTCAATTTTTAAAGTTCGACACTCAAAAGCAAGCTGTTCTCGCCAACACAATACAAATCTATTACAAGATTCATGCACCGCAGCCAAAATTAGAAGCTAATATATAGGAAAAATAGGAATTTAACATGCAAAATATAGGAATTTTACAGGCAAAATATAGGGATTTTATAGGATAAAAGTGCAAGAAAATTGAATTAAAGCCTATTTTATTTGACGTCAAGTGATAGCAGAATGTATTTTGAAAATGGAGTACATTGTACTTGCATTTGGTCAGGCTGTTAATTGCACATTATCTCAATTAAGTATCCACTACTCACCAACATTTTTTTCTCATCTGCAGGTTTTACATTTAGGCTAATATGTTTAGGCCTATTTAGTTTTTGTTTCTTTGCAGTACTGGTAAAGTAGCCATCAATCAGCTTGGTCCTTTTTTTCTAAATAATTTTCCGTTTTTCCCTAGTCTTGTCAATTTTTTACTTGCATCATCCAGTTGCTTCTGAGCTGCCTCCACCATAATTTGCGCAACAGTAATGTCTTTCATGGATTTCCTTTTCACGGCTACTTTGAGTTTTTCGTTGGCTTCTTTCAGAAGGGCTTTTCCAGCATCAAGTTGGGATGCAACAAACACTGCGGAAACACAATCGTGTAGCGGACGTCTTACGGCTTCTCCGATAAAAAACAGGAAAATAGGAAATATAGGATTTTTTCACCAAATATAGGAAAATATAGGAACCTCTAGAAAATATAGGAAAGATAGGAAAATATAGGGAGCTGCGCACCATGCAAAATTGTATAGATTTCCAACACAAATTTAAAGGTCTTCATCACAATCCTCTTCATCTGTGAGTCATTGTTTGTCGATGACTTCGGCCTGCGCTTTCGGGCAGCTCGCAGCTGGAATTCACAAAGTCCAGACCCGGGCGGTCGGTAATGGTTTCCGTTTTTCTTCGGACAAGACTGTGTGCGTCCACTTTTGCTGCCAACGAACACTGCACCCAGATCCTTGCCTGTACTTGGGACAGGCACAAATTCCTGTTGTCCCATAGGAACGTTTCCTGGGTCTGGTGTTCGATTCCAGGTTATCTTGGCTTCCACATTTGCGCCAACTTAAAGACAAGGCTTTGCAGGCGCTTAACATCTTGCGGGTTCTGTCGGGCACTTCATGGGGTACCGATCGCACTGCCATGTTGTGCCTCTACCGAGCCCTTGTCCGCATCAAACTTGATTATGTGTGTATGGTCTATGGTTCGGCTAGTGACTCGACTCTCCAGATGTTGGACACTGTGCATCACCGCCTGCGTCTGGGTACTTGGGCATATCGAACATCGCCAGTGGTCAGCCTCTATGCTGAGGCCTCGGAGCCACCTTTGACCATTCGTCGGCGACAGCTAGCCATTCAGTGTGCTGTGCGATTGCGTGCTGTGCAATCCAGTCCTGCTTGGTCCGTGGTTTTTGAGCCAGACTTGCGAGTCGGTAGACGCATGATGGGTAAGGGTGATTTCCGCAATAGGCCCTAGCAGTCCTGTCAGGAAATAGCCTTTGAAGTACCCTGCGTCTTGAGGCTTGGAGGGATACCAGGCCAGTGGCCCCTTGGCTTGTCCCAAGTGGCATTTTCATTTTCGCTATGGTGTCCCTCCCGAAGGGTTCCACTCTACCAGCAAGGTGCTTGCAGGAGTTCCTGGCGGCTGTGTTCTCAGTACGCCGGTTATCAGCGGTTGTTTACTGATGGGTCGAAGTCAGACGTTGGCGTGGCGTGTGCTTGTGTGTGTAAAGGAGTAACTGCTGCCCATCGCCTTCCATCAGGCTATTCTGTGTTTTCTGCAGCGCTTTTGGCTCTTGGTTTGGCGGTGGAATGGATCCTTGACCTTCATGGCACGCATTTCATTATCTTTAGTGATTCCATGAGTGCCCTGGAGTCCTTGGCGAATTACAATCCCCGGAACCCCTTGACACATCGTGTCCAAGCTTTGCTTTCCCGCTTGCCTGGCCAGCGGAAAACGGTGCTTTTCTGCTGGATCCCGGGCCATGTTGGGCTAGGAGGAAATGAGCAAGCTGATTCTGCAGCGAAAGGGGTCATTTGTGGCCCTCTTGGAAGGGATCTCAGCCTTGTTCCCTCGGACGCCTTTCCAACTCTGCGTCTGAGGTTACACGCTTTATGGCAAACCTTGTGGGACAGACAGGTCGGTAATAAATTACGAGCTATTAAAGGCACTGTCGAGGAATGGCACTCGGCGTGTCGACGCAGTCGCTGTGAAGAGGTTGTGTTGGTCCGTTTGCGTATTGGTCGCACCCGAATTACTCACTGTTCCTTTTGTGGGGGGTTGACCCTCCTGAATGTTATTGGTGTCGTCAACCACTTACCGGCACTTCCTTGTTGATTGTCGTCATCTTGATGGTGTTCGTCGTCGTTTCCATCTTCCGCATGACGTTGCGCATCAAATGGGGGATAAGTCTGTGCTCCTGTCCGGTGTTTTTCAATTTTAGCAGGAGGTACAGATGTATGACAAAATTTAGATTAGGGGTTTGAATAATACCTCTGTAATGTGTGGTGCAGTGGCAACCCGGACCATGCACTGCACTGTGACTGAGGTTGGTGCTAATGGCTAATGACCAAGTTGTCGACGCGCCATTAAGCCTCAATCCCCCCCC
>JAHWFP010242835.1:0-47312 GCA_023313725.1 Lithobius niger
AAAAATATTAATTTGCCGATCCCGCAAAACAAATCTAAAGGGATAAACTGTTGGCCTTAGACCTATAATTCCTACACTCATCAGAACTTGTAGAGCTCTTTAAAATTTGGTAAGTCATGTAGGCTCCCCATGTACAATTTGGAATAGCATGGATTTTAAAGGAGTGGATGAGGCTGCACACAGCGCAATCGACAGCTAGGTCAGCTCAAACCTCAGTCATTCCACTGCACCACCAAAGATGTTATTAAACAAACCACAAATTTAGATCTTATCAGTACCGCTTGCAAGAATTAATAAAAAATCTCGGACAGGCGGCAAACTCATCGACCAATTGTTGCAAAGTCGCAGAAGATGGAAACAGTGATTGACAACCAAGTTAGTGACAGTCAACGTCTAGCCCATAATGGACCATAAGTGGCTGATGACACAAATGACATTCAGGAGAAAACTGTGAAAGGTTAGTGTGATCACTTCAAAAACAGGTCAACACTTTCACTTCTTCTCAGTGACTGCAGCAACGAACCGAGTTGCTTTAAGCCAGGCAGTGTCTTTAATCGCTAACATTGCTGGCTTGTTGATGCCACAAAGCTTGCCTGCAGCACGCATTCCCAAGACGCAGAACTTGCAAAGCGTTTAATGCAACAAGATCAAGATCTCTTTCGACAGGTCCAAAGGGTCCCCTTTAATTCACAGCCACATCAGCATGCTAATTTCCCAATCCAGTATACCAACATGGCGCTGGATCCTGCCGCTTGCCAGACACCGAACAGCAGAGCTTGGATTCGCTTTGTCAAGGGGTTCCTATGTACATGCCAAGAACTCGAGGACGCTCACTAAAGACGATAAAACGTGTGCCCTGATGGTGAAGGATTAATCAGCTACACAGAGTGCGAGAAGCTCTCCCAAATCACAGTAAGCCTAAATGATATGAGGGGGGCAGAGGGTAGCAGTTTAGGATCCTCCTCTGAAAATTATGAAAGCAACCGCAGTTACTTTTACAAAGAAAAATGTCCGCATCTACACACCATTGACGAGGCTTTAGGCCGCAAATAAAAAAACAAATAATTCATGCCATCGTTCTCACAGCAACAACTAGTAAGTATAACCTGAGGCATTTTTAGTTATAATTTACCTAACCGACATTGGGGAAGAGGGCATAGTTTTTTTTTTGGAAAATCAGTAAATATGTAGGCTATAGAGATTTTTTTCTTTTTCATTAACATGGCTTTAAAAAGAAAAATAGTACGCCGAGAATAGGTCCGTTTTCCTTTTTTAGTTTTAGCCTTGGGTAATTAATGCACATATTTTTTTGCAGTCAGGCCGGTGTGCTGCACCTGAATCAAGCTACCATTCTGTAGCTTACTGAAGCTACCATTAAGTACTTAGGTTACTTAAGTTTTTTTTAAAATCTTCAGTTTTATCAGAAATAGTAGGGTAAATGTTGATTGAAGGTTAAAATAATGTGTAAAAGTAAACTATGTTTTTAATTTAGGCCAAGCAAATACCTGGAAAAACTATTCTCTGGCCGAAAGGTAAAAATACATGAGAGCTAGCATATAGAGCTTTATTTTTTCCGTATGGCACATGCAAATTAAAATGGACTAACTTCTAACTGGTTTAATGTACTTGATATAGGGCCAACAAAGATCTTGTCGAGATGATTGTAATAGCGAGTGTGTTGATCAGCAAAATTTGCCAAAAATTAGGATAGAGGCACAAATTTGTGCAAAGTTTGTCAGGAGCCCTGAAAAAAGTAAGTGATGCAGTTTTTAGGTGTTGTGGTGATGATGTCTGTGAGAACCACATAACTTTGTTCCACGCCAAATTTTATTTAATCCTGGTTTTTTTGGTTTTTTTTTTTGGTCATTTGTGTGGAATGACCACACAAACGATTGGCATCAATAATTTAAAAGAATCAAGCCCTGGTTTGCCCACAACGTACATTAAATTTGTTCCTTCCCAAACATTACACACGTCTTTAAAACAGCGAAGCATCTGGCGTCACAGCGCTGCAGGCATCATGTCATTTTTTCACGGTAAAATTTCAAGAAAACACTTCTTCAAAAGAAAGTCCAACAACTGTGGGAATTTCGACAGCCACCATTCCTTCCTATTTGGTGTGGAATTGCGCAATCTGGCTTCGACAACCTACTTTACTTTCAATATTTCCTACTTGGCTTAGACGACATTGAAAGTTGCGTTTGTTCAAATTTTGCTATTCAGACCACTGATCTTTATGGTCACAAGTGAAATGATAGTGAAGCACTTTTCACTATTTTGCTCGCAGTTGCAAACTTACAATTGGAGTTTTGGATGAATTAAATGGTGGATAAGGGTGCGAAGGCTGCTGAAGAATCATGAGATTTTCTTTTTGGGTTTCCAGTATTTTGATAATGATTCCAGCGCTGTCAGGTATGGTTATGAGTAAGGGTGGCCGGATGGTTAGCAAGGCCGTCCCATGTGCCAGAGGTCTCGGGTTCGAGTCTGATCATATTCATGAGCAATATCGTGACCGTATGTTACAGTGGTTGAATACTCTTATATTTGATGAAGAAATTCCCTTTTCTGCGAGTTGCATGCCTCAGACCCATGGCATTTTCGGGTCCCATGTGCCAGAGGTCTCGGGTTCGAATCTGATCACATTCATGAGCAATATCGTGACCGTATGTTACAGTGGTTGAATGCTCTTATATTTGATGAAGAAATTCCCTTTTCTGCGAGGTGCATGCCTCAGACCCATCGCATTTTCTGGAGGAGAAGGGCCCTGTGATGTCTCGTGCTCATGTTTGTGGCATGTAAAAGAACCTGGGAATTTCTGATAGGATTTACCTAGCAAAATTGTCCCTCCTCCTTCTGACGCCTTGGATCGATACAGCTGGGAGCATGTCAGAATTGATATTAGTGTCTAACTCCAAAAAAGATAACCATCTCAGGGCACTGGAGTCAATTAGGCCTACTATTAGAAAGCCAAAAAGATAATCGCATGCATCTTCAGCAGCCTTCGCACTCCTTTATACACTATTAATTTGGCAAAACTCCAATCACAACTGAAAGCAAAATGGCGAAAAGCACTGCACTCTAATGTCGCTCGCGACCAAAAAGATCAGTGGTCTGAAGAGGAAAATTTGAACAGACGCAATGTTCAATCTGATGTGAGCCAAGTAGGAAATCACGAAAAGTAAAATAGGTGACGAAGGCAGATGGCGTAAAGAAATAGGAGTATCTGCCGAAAATTCCCACAATTGCAATTACATGTATACTTATTGCAACAATAGGTTGTATTGTTGTAACTATATATTTTTACTTACAGTATTGTTCCAATAAGTATACATGTTTTCCTTTTGCAACAATAGGTTGCATTGTTGTACTGTTCTTGCCATTGTTGTAAGAATCCAATACGGGATTTATAACGACTGTTTACAACAATGAAAACGGCAAAAGTATGATTGATTGATTTGTTTATTGAGCTGCAGAGGTCTACATACCTATACGCCCATGCCAACCTTACAAAAGTATGGTAATAAATGTCAATAAAGAAGAAATCACAAGGTAAAGGGCAAACGAAGCAAGCAGTCTGCATTAAAGACTAGCCTTGTGAGGACACACAATACTACTAGTCTGATAAAAAAAAGAAAACACAACTGCCCCGACTGGGACTCGAATAAATGTCAGATGGCATTGTAAACTGCTTCAGCACGAAAATTGTGTTTTAAAAATAACGAAAAATTCAGCAAATTTTTCAATTTTTGGCCCAACTTTATTGCTACTCATTTGCTCTGCAGGAGCTCACAATTTGTTTCTTTATTTACTGTCTGAAAACTATGAATGGCTTAGCCAACCATCCATTGTCAAAAGAAACTTAAAGTGCCATTAAGCACCCGACACAGTCATTATTCTCCTCTGGCATGTAAGCTCTCACAGCTGAAGCTTACAATAGTGGTTACTAGTCCTGCGTGTAAGCAGCAAATTTTTCAAGAAAACTGCACTTTGTGAGGATAACACAATCTTCCATGTACTTCATGTCCACACCCATGAGAAACTTTTAGTAAGGGGTGCCCCCTGAAATACGTCCAAAAAACAACATGGGGGCCATTTTTGTTTTTAAAATGGCCGCTATATAATAGAAAAATTCAAAATCTTGTTCGGTGTCAATTTCAAGGTTTTAAGGTCTGCCGAATTCAAAAAAAATGCTCTAAAAAGGTGCCAGAACTCTCAACGACAAGATATCCAAGATGGCGGCCAAAACGGTGGCTAAATTCAAGTGTTTTTCATTATTTTAAGATATACTTATAGAGTGGGGCAGATTTGAATTATTCCTAAAAAAAATGAGTTCGTTTGCAATGACTAGTCACTAGCAAAAACACCATCGTGCATGGGTTAGTAATTATGGGCTAAGCTGCGGTTGTTTCTCTATGCTATAACACTGCATTTTTCTTCAATTCACCGCAAATTACATATTTAAAGTGATACGGTAGCACTTCTATTTAAAATAAATGCAGGTATTTAGGCATAGATATCAGATGGAGTTGTTTATTTTTCAACATGGCTAATTAAAACGATTTATTGTAATTGAGAGCTACGCTTCTGCAGTTTATATCCGTTGTACTGATGTACATTTTGAGATAAAATTTCTAGCTGAAATAAATGGATATTATTAAGTTTAGATGAAAGGAGGAGACGTATGTTTTCCAACAAGGGTAATTAAAACGATTTATAGTAATTAGGGGCTGAGCTACGGCAGTTTATCTATGGTGAAACACTGTGCTTTTTGCGTCTATTTATCACAAGTTACATCTTTAGCCTGCTGCAGTAACCGTTCTAATTAAGATAAATGAATAAAACTAGACTTAGATGACAGATGGAGATGTGTTTTTTTCAACAAGTCTAATTAAAAAGTATCCATTATTGGTACTCAGAACTGCAACCGCATCACGTTAAAGATGTAACTTAGAGAGAATTGCCGCAAACATTGAGCTACAGCACAGATAAGCACTCATGAAAAGCGTTTAGTTGGAATATACATTTCGCCACCTTTCATATAATCCTAATTAGAACCATTTATCATAATTAGAAATGTCACCGTGTCACTTTAAAGATGTAACATAGGGTGAATTGAAGAAGACATTGTGGGGCTACATCAAAGCTAAACAGTTGTAGCTTATCCCCTAATTATGATAATCCGTTTAAGTACCCTTATACGATAATATGTATCTCCATCTATCACCTAAGCCTAATTACATCCATTTATCTTCATTAGAACGGCTACAGCAGCAGTTTAAAGATGTAACTTGTGTTAACAGACGCAAAAAACGCACAAACTGCAGTGTAGTTAACTGCCGTAAATTAGCTCCTAATTACAATTAAACGTTTAAATTGCCCTTGTCCCAAAATATACTTCTCCATCTTTCATCTAAGTCTATTTACACCTATTTGTCTTAATTATAACGGCTACTGCAGCAGTTTAAAGATGTAACTTGCGATAAACAGATGCAAAAAGCACAGTGCTACACCGTATGTAAACTGCCATAGCTTAGCTCCTAATTATAATAAATCGTTTTAGTTGCCCTTGTTTCAAAATATACTTCTCCGTATTTCATCTAAGCTTACTTACAGCTATTTATCTTAATTAGAACGGCTACTGCAGTAGTTTAAAGATGTAACTTGTGATAAACAAATGCAAAAAGCACAGTGCTACACCGTATGTAAACTGCCGTAGCTTAGCTCCTAATTATAATAAATCGTTTTAGTTACCCTTGTTTCAAAATATACTTCTCCGTATTTCATCTAAGCTTACTTACAGCTATTTATCTTAATTAGAACGGCTACTGCAGTAGTTTAACGCTGAAACTTACGGTGAATTGGAAGAAAATGAAGTGCTACAGCGTAGAAACAGCCACAACTTAGTCCCTAATTACGAACAAACTACACTAAACTACGGATTTTACCTGGTGTTTGCTAGTTACCAGTCACTGCAAACGAACTCGCCTTTTTGAGGAATAATTCAAATCTGCCTAGATCAGTATGTTTTAAAATTATGAAAAACATGTGAATTTTGCCCCATTTTGGCCGCCATTTTGGATATCTCATTGTATGGAGGCCTGGTAATTATTTAGAGCAATTTTTTTTTCTGTACAACTTAAAATCTAGAAGTCGACACAAAACTTACATACGTTAGCACGATTTTTGAATTTTTGTATTCTACAGTGGCCATTTTAAAAACAAAATGGCCGCCATGTTGGTTTTTGGACAGGTTTCAGGGGCACCCCTTCCTAACAGTTTGTCATGGGTGTGGACATGAAGTACACCAGAGATGGAGTTATCCCCACAAAGTGCAGTTTTTTTTGACTTACACCTAGGACTATACATCTTTTAGGGGCTTACGTGTCCATCGTGGTTAAGCATTGGCAGACCTCAGCTAAGTGGGCTGACTGGAAATAGGGATGTTGGCAAAGTCCCTAATAGTCAGTGCACCGGTAGTAATGTGTGAGACTGCTAGGCACGTCATTGTCTATGGGATCGATTTTGAATGAGGTCTCGGCTTTTTACGATGATTATAGATTTTTCCAGCTCTATTCTCTGGGTTCGCCTCTCCCTCTGTTGGACTTCTAGTTTCAAAACTTCCATTAAGATTTGAACAGAAACGGTTAATCACATATCAGCAATTTACTTGACATGACGTAAGGTCCTACAAAAATTAAAATAATAGAGAAAAATACTTAGCCAGACAAAACTTTAGCGCTTGAGTGCTGTTAAGCACTGTTGTTTAGGAGGTTGGACGCTTATGTAGCACGGATGGAGTATGTAGTGCGCAAAATCTGTACAAATTGTGTGATAATGGGACGAAAAACTCATTGTAAGAATGCTACACAAATATTTACGAATTGCCCGTCGCTTGTTCAGACGGATTCATATTAAGTAAGACACTAAAACTAATGGAAAGCAAAATGCGCGCATTGTTTACTACCTATTCAATAGTATTCTATTCTCAGTGTTCTTATATAAAGTCAGTGAACTGTAGTAAGTAGTGGCGATCTTGCTAAGTTTGAAATTAGGGGAAACGAAGCATTTTTTTGTGCGTTAACTCCTCGGACGAATATTTTGGGCATATCGGAAGAAGATGTCAAACATATGCCTTTTATTTAGTAAGGAAAATGCATTGCCATAGAAAAACGTCTAAGTTGCAAGGGAATATTAATTGTCATAAATGCAGTAGAAAGGAAGTTTTTCTTTTTTTGAGCAATAGTTCTTTTGTACAGTGGCGTGCAGACACCCACGAGAGGGCAGGGACAAACTTTTGGTAAAAGGAAACTATCAGTTTTGGTAATTGGTTGTAAACAGTTTTAAGCACAAACTGCCCATAGTTGAACTCATGTTTCTCAGGCACTGCCGTACCAGTGAAAAGCACAAACGTATTTATGCTGTAAAATTTTTTGCATCACTTTTTTTTTCAAAACGCATGCTCGGAAACATTTAGTAACTTTTGCAAAAGCCAGCAAGCAATAATCAAATTATGTCACAATATTTTTTTACAAAAAGATCATTTTTCTAAAAGGGCAGGGGCAATGCTCCTTGCCCTGCCAACCCTCCCCTCCCGTGTGCACGCCTATCCCTTTGAAGGCTTTTACACGGTTGTATTCATGCAGCATGACGTCATTAATTTTGTTCCTTTCCGTGTTTTAAGTCCCTCATTGTTATGAGTGCATTGTTTAAAAGCGAGTGTTGCAGCCTATTATAGTCCTAGGCAAACGTTAGCAATTTTGCTTCCTGTACGCACACATGTTTTAACTTATATGAACTGCACGAAATACGTGAATTCTACCCAGGTATTTACCGAGAGTCTGCTCTCGTGATTTGTAGGAAAATATGAATATATATAAAATTCAGGAAATTATATATAAAATCGACCAACGTCTCGCATTTTCACGACTAGGCCTAATCTAATTATAAGTTGCAGTTCGGTCAACAGGCTAGTTTGGTTATGGGCGCGTCATGTGTTTATTTTCAGGAAGTTAAAAAGCTTCGTTTCCGGTTAACGCAAATATTTCATTGGCTGTAAAAACAAATCTGTGATGTATGTTGGGTCAGACATCTTGTGGGTTCTACTACATTACTACAGACTATGAAATCAGAACTACTCAGCTGTAGGTCAACACAATAAGAGGTGTTTATTCAGAGTGACATGGCTTCTTATAAAGTTTACACAGTCATGTGACGCTGTGTCAGTATGGAACATGGTACGTAACAAAACACTAATATATGGGAGTGTAGTTATGGGATGGTTAACAGAAAGGAACTAACATGGCTACTTATTGTGGTGCCTCTATGACGACACCACAATACAACCAAAGAACTAAAAAAAAAATACTATTTTCTAGCTGAAAATAAAGAAAGTATTAAGTTTTTCGTTTACATGTATTGTTAGTCATTGTCTGTCTTACCGGAATTACAATTTGTTCGCTTTCAAAGAGAAGAAAGTAAACATTTTGTGAAAGCTGTTACATGAAAAAATTTGTTAAGACCTGTTTGAAAACTTGACAGTCTGATGCTGGTACAATTTAACAATTTTAATATTTTTTTTTAACAATCATAAAGCTTAAGTGTGTATATTTTTTTTACATAAGTACAATTTTCTGGCGAATTCGTAGTTAGCAACGGAGTAAGCTAACTGTAAGATGTTGACGCCATCATCTGCTCGCTGTGTTGGTACTGACAGCTGTTTGCAGATGTCGTTAGTACTTTTGCATATCTATGTAGCTGATTTTGTAATGCTCCATCGGCATTTAGTGGACATCCGAAGGATTTGTCATGAAAAGAAAAGAACAAAGTGTTAAAACCGAAAAATAACTTTTTCACAAATAATAATGGTACAAAACCTTTTTCCAGAATCAAGGAACAGTTTAAAATTAAAACGGTCTATTCCGTGCACGATTAACGCAGGACTTAATATTCACCACACAAGTTAAAATTAAACCCTCTGTAGGGTTTACATATAACCGATTACAATATTTAAACAACGTGGTTAACCAACAGCCAAAGTAGTATTTATTACGTAATTTTGGTTAAAGGTTAAGTTTCTCTGGACATTTGTGGTTATGCTTAGGATGATTTGTAGTGTCTTGAGACTGTGCTGACGAATCATTGCGGAGCGGTGATTGCACAGCCTTACGTTTTTTAGCTTTGTGCCTCGCCTTCACCTTAGCAGGCTCTGCTGACGTTGCGTTGGGAGACTGTGTTGTTAATATCGCAGGCTCAGGGCCCTCTGTCTCCTTATTTTCTTGTAAGAGTGCACTGGAGGATGGAAACAAGGCTCGCTGTCTGACCTCACCAGACTCAACCACTGTGGATGTACGGGGTGAAGTGCTTCGTAATGTGCTGCACCCTGGTGCTGGATCTCACTAATATCAGGAGAGGCATCCTTGATTGGCTGCAGCAATGGCATAGCAACAATGTTTCTTTGTGATTGGCCTAACGAACGGCGCTTAGATTCGAAACGGGCAGGAGTCAGCTGACTTCCCGTTTGGTTACTATTTCCGCCTAAAGATTGCCATTTTTTCGATTTAGCACATTCTTCGCAATTATCGACAAATTTATTAACGCTCGTCGTGGCAGATTCCGACAACGGATTATTCGCATTGAGCAAATTGTCAACGAAGTTTTCTGCAATTCTAGGACGGAGATGGTCACAGTGCTTTCGCACGAGCTGTTGTTCAGTTGTAAGTATCATGTATAATTGATGCGGAAGCAGCTCATTAATTATTCCGCTAGCCCATAGCTTGTTATTGGTAACGCTAAAATCACGAAACCAAACTTCTTCGCCAACCTTGTATTTCAGCAGTTTACGGTGCTGTGTGATTTTAATTTGTTTCTGTTGGTTGCGTTTTGCAACGGCTACTGGATCAGGATAGAGTAAATCGAGACGAGATTTTAGTTCTCAAAGTAAAGCTTGCCAGGTGTGGCTTGGGTGGTAGAACTTAGTGTAATTCTAGATGAAATTAAGTAAGCATTTATACTTTCCTGGGTAGTAGACCCGTCCCGCCTTGCTGCCTTGTAAATGCATTTAAAATTCCGGGCATAAATCTCAGCCAAACCGTTCACCCAAGGGAAAAACTATGCCCCGTCAGGTGTCAAATTCCATTCAATTTTAACCACGATTTGAACTCTTGAGACATCCACTGACTCCCGTTATCCGTAACGAGTGAATCAAACAAACCGTATTCGGCAATGTGGTTATTGAAAATATCAATAACTTTAGCAGATGTCGTACTTTTCATTTTATGTACAAACGGTATTTTGCTGTGAGCGTCCACCATTATCAAAGAACATTGTAGTTATCTAACGGTCCAAGGAAATCAGCATGCAAACGAGCATTATGCTTAATAGGATACTCCCACGTGTGCTTGGGACCTGCAGGTTGAGTGTCCTTAAATTATTGACAATTATTGCATGATTTAACTTTCTTTTCGATATCCGCGTCAATAGACGGCCACCACACCTTAGATCTGGCCAAGCTTTTAAGTTTCACAATGTCAAGGTGTGAGCTGTGCAGATCGTTTAATATTTGTTTACGCAAGACAGAAGGCACGACGACTCTATACCCCCAAAACAAAGTATCAGATTCGACGGAGATTTCGTTGTGAAGTGTGAAATACGGATTCATGTCCGGATTATCGCAAACAGCAGGCCACCCATGATTTACGTAACGGTAAACCTTCGAAAGAAGCTTGTCCTTTTGGCTTTCAAGCACCAACATTTCGTTTAAAACAGGCAAATTTGATAGTGTTTCTACGCCCAAAACGTTATATTAAGCTTCTGCTTCCTCAAACTCCTCAGTGTTAGGGAGTGGCAGCCTAGACAAAGCATCGGCTGTTAGATTTTGTTTTCCGGGAATGTGTTCAAAATCATAAGAGTAAGCATTGAGCATTACTGCCCATCGTTGAACTCGAGCTGCTGCCATATGAGGTATTCCTTTATTAGGGCCATAAATCAACACTAAATCCTTCTGGTCAGACTGCAGTGTGAACTTCTGACCATAGACATATTCATGAAAACGTTTCACTCCCCACGCCACGCTGAGTGCTTCTCGGTCGAAATGACTGTACCCAGCTTCGGCCTTAGTTAGCTTACGAGAAGCGAAAGCTATTGGCCGCGATTCCCCATTTTGCATGATGTGCATTAGGCACGCACCAATTCCGTAGGGCGAGCCATCACAGAGTAGTTCCAGTTTTAATTTTGGATCATAGTGGACCAAAACGTTTGATTTAAGAAAAAGTTGTTTAACAGAGTTAACTGCTTTGTCACATTCTGGCCCCCAGACCCATTTAACTTTAGGGCTTAACAACCGGGTAACTGAAGCCAAAAGGTGCGCAAGGTTTGGTAAATATTTAGAGAAATGATTCACAAACCCTAGGAAGCTTTGTAGCTATTGAATACAAGTAGGGTTTGGAGCCTTAGTGACAGCTTCGATAACCTCAGAAAGTGTGTGCAATCCCTCTGCATTAATCATGTGGCCCAGATATTTAGGTTCTGGGTGCGACAGCTTACACTTATCGATACTTAATCTTGCCCCTGCATCCTGCAGAGCGGTTAAGAGTTGATCAAACGAATCGTCATGCTAAGACCCTTTCCCACTTACGAGGATGTCATCGTAAAAGAGAAGACACTTTGGAATCTTGCTGGTGATTTTTGTCATGACCCTCTGGAAAATTCCAGGGCTAGATGCAAGACCTATAGGTACACGCAACCAGCGGAACAGACCCAATGGTGTGTTAATCGTTAGAGCCGCTTGCGACTCAGGATCCAGTTGTATTTGCAGGAAGGCATCCTTAAGATCGATTAAGCTAAAAGTGTCACTCCCAGCTAATCCGCTGACCAGTTCTGCAACCGTAGGAACCGGATAATGGTCCACCTCCAATTGTGGATTTACTGTTGTCTTGTAATCCCCGATAATTCTAATGTTGCCGTTGGCTTTATGAACTATCACTATCAGAGTCGATCATTCTGAGGTTTCCACAGGTTCCAGAATGTTTAGGCTAACCAGTCAGTCGTCTAATCTCCTGAGGTTAACTTTTTCCTTGAGCGCCAAAGGAACAGGTCTGACACGACAATACACAAGTTTAGCATCCTGTTTAAGTTGGATTTTAGCCTTACACCCTTTAAATTTTCCCATGCTAGGACTGAAAAGTTCAGGATATCCCTTAACTATTTCGTTAGTGTCTACAGGTGAAATTTTGGCCTTAACTCTCCTGATACGTTTGACTTTTGTTTGTAAATCATAAAAGGGATTATAGTCAACCCTAAAGATTGAAAGCCAATCTTTGCTCAGTAAAGCTGGTTTGTATTTGGTAGAAACTAAGGCCTCTAAGTTTTCTACTTGTCCCTTAATTTTGACTGAAAGGCTAACTGTGTAAATCGTCTTTTCTCTTCCTTCGGTGTAGGAATGAATGGAATATGGACTTAATTTCAATGGACAACTTGAAAAATACTTCCTATGCCATTCAATAGGGAAGATTGAAGCATCCGCTCCGGATTCGAGTTCCACGAGAAGCTCAATTCCATTTAAGCGTACTGGTAAAACCCATTTGTGGATTTTCATGGAATTTACAATAATGATTATTTTATTTGTTGCCAAGGAAATTGTTGAAATTTGGTCCGCATCATCACTTATGCCAACAGTGTTGTTATTAATACAGTAATCATCTTCCGACTCATACTCACTACCTGACCCCACTTCCGAATTACTAGCTTCAGTTTCGGTTTCACTTTCCGATTCACAGACAACAGTATGAACTTTTTTTAATGTAACTGTATTTTTGCTTGCTTTCAGAACTAGGCTTAAAACTTGAACTCTTGCTATTTTTAGAGTGTTCAGTAGCTTTAAATGGTTTGGAACTGCTACTATTTTTCAGACAGACTGCCTTTAAATGTCTGGCCGTATGACAGCGGCCACAAGTGTAATCTCTGTACTTGCAGCGTGGTTTTACATGTCCGTTTTTTCCGCAACAGAAGCATATCCCACCCTCGTCGCCATCTGTGATGTATGTTGGGTCAGACATCTTGTGGGTTCTACTACGTTTGTCTTGAGTAAAATGTTATTTATAATTAAATAGAAGCGTGCATAACTTTTATTCCAATTTTACAACTGTCTGATATTTTGTGGCTAGTTTTTAGGCTCCCGACTGAATGACGTCACTTGCTTTTTCGCGCTAAATTTGTGTTGAGTCAGGTTGTCCGTTGTTCAGCGATCCTACCAATATTATACGGTCGTGTTCGTCTCTCGTTGCTACTGTCTCGTGCGTTCCAAATACGGCATTTAAATATGTACATTTAATTAGATGGATAGAATCTCCACCCAATTGGGATGTTCTCCACACTGAATCCGTGGAAAAAGGAGATATTTTCGAGGGAAGCGTCGTTGACATGAAGTACAAGAAGGGCACTGCACTACTTGTTATTATTCGTTTGGTGAGTTCGCATAGCCTCCATCTTCCACAAAACAAGTGGGATTTGGTTTGTTAATGTTGTTACTACAGAATAGAAATGAGGCTAAGATGTTCTGGGAAAGGTGTACTTAATCTTTCTTTGCAACGATCACAGCTAGTAGAACTGGGTTAATTGTTCAGATCTGGTGATAAATTCTTGGCACACTCTCATTGTTTCGGCCCGTTTGTTTAAGCTCGTTCAAGGGATGGATGCACGAAATTCAATTCAGAGTTTGCGAAAATAATTGGAGAGTGAAGGTTTTGGGAGAGGGGCCACGGCTTAATTAATTTCCCTTAATAAACAGTGATCTAAAGGGAAAAAAAGAGTGGCAGATATTGAATCATATGCGGGGAATAGAATGATGGCACCAATTAAAAAAGACATATTTGTTCATGTTAATGCGTGGTGCTGCAACAATATCTGCCAAAACTTGAAAAAAATTTTAAAACCGCTTTAGCGTCTCGCACCCATGGGGAAATATACAGGGTGGTCCACAAAAAACTGACGACCCAACATTTTCGAAGTCCAACTTTTCTAGTTAGCACCCCTCAGATACAGGAAAGCAAAGTAATCAAATCTAATGAAACATGAAGATTTCTGTCTTCTCCTGTTTTTAAGGGGTGCTAACTAGAAAAGTAGGACTTAGAAAATGTTGGGCCGTGAGTTTTTTGTGGTTCACCCTGTATAAAAACAAATACTTTGCCATGCTTTGACGAACTTACTATTATATACGGTGTCCCAGAGTGCACTAGTAATTTCTGAACATGGGGAACATCTCTTGGGCGAAGGTGCATTGCTTGATCACACCCCCAAATTCCCAATTTTATTTTAGTAATTAATTAATTTTCACTGAAATATGGAGTTGAAAGTTGGAAGGCCCCAATCCCCTGAAGGGGCCTCCATACACTGCTAACTGATATGAATATGAATGTAGCCACGGATTCAGCCCCTCTCTATAAAGAATTATAGCCACAAGTAATTACAAGTGTTAGCTGCCTAAAGCAAAAAAAAAAGATTTCTTCAGATTTTTCGAACAAAACTTGTCCTGCTTCCCCCCCCCCCATCCTAGTGTTTTCCTGAAAATTTATAGCCTATGCTGTGGTTTTTTTAGGGGTGCTCATCTTTTTTACTATTCTTCAGCCACACCAGGAGTACGGCAGCCATTTTGTTCAGGCCATTATAAAATGGTGAGGACTGATATGACCCTAAAATGCTACAAGGTGGCCCTTCCATCTTTCTTCTCCTCACCTTTACATGACTGGAACTCAATAGAGGTTTACATTTGAAAGTAATAAATTATTGCTCCATACTGGTGCTTCCTCGCTGGGGTGGAATGGAAGTTGTCCTTAAACCAAGTCACAATTGCCTGAAGAACTTTCACCTCAGTGGACCCATTCAGAAGTTGTTAGTGTGTTCTCGGACACCCTGTTCAATACGAAATTAACTTTCCCCAACTGTATATGCTGTTCCAGGGATCTCTAAAAGTTAGTAATTCTTCAAAGGCCAAATATCTTGAAAAACAGTCTTGAAATTAATTAGCTAGCTTCATAAAATGGACACAATCAGTGTCACGTAGCCTACAGGTTGTTTATGAAACCTGACTATGCCGAAGTCTTAAAATATGGGATTATGCTATAGCCTACTCCCATTAAAAAATAAGGGGTAGAGGATATGGATAGGATCAATTTAGCACTACATGCTGGATACATTCTGATGATTGAGTTGTAAAAAAAATGTCTTGTAACATCGCGAAAAAAAATAAGGTTGGTAGGTGGAATAATTTTATTTTTAACTTTTCCTTTTACTCTAAATTTGTTCGTCAATTATGCACAACTTATGTGGAGGCCTAAAATATCTTTTCCCCGCAGTCCCATTCGGTTTCCCTTTGTGATTTAATATGGACAAACGATTTAATATGAATGCGCATGAAAATACGACGAATATGAACCAAAAAAACTTTTAGGATCGCTGAAATCTGAAGAACCAAAGGTATTTTTTTTAGGCGTGAAGATTAATTTCTTATTTCTGGTGAAAATGTGTGATTGTGAAGAAAATCTGTTGGCTTGTTATTATAACCTTGTCTAAATGATTATTTTTGCCTAAAAGATACTGCGAAAGGAAAATTGGACCTAGAATTAAAAGAAATAACGAAGAAACAAACAGACAACACAAATGAAGATTTACTGAAGGAGGAGTCTATCGAGCCTGGGGACTCGGATAGTCGGAGGACAAGACAACAGAAACGTGACAACGATTATCAAGATGAGGCTAGCACTGATGAAGACTCAAATGATGATAAGATAATAAAGGTATTCAACCTCATTATGAATATTCACTGTTATTTGAATCACTGTTGTGTGGGTACGTAGGCTCCCTAATGCTATTCGTTTCAAAGACGATACACGCACGATTAATTTTTGTACCAGGTTTCATCTAGTGCACCTCCCACACAATTTTTCTTACTTGAAAAGCTGGAAACATCGTCAGACAGGGATGTGAATATTCCGCATAACTCAAGAAATTTCTAATTTGTTGTTTTCCGTTTTGTTAATTAACACTATTTTTATTAACTGCTGCCATGAGTTGGAAGTATCGGTTGATCTGATTAGGGTATCTCCAAGGGCTGGCAGTCAATCAGCCAACAGTTATTTTTTTTTTGCAATAGCTTAAGCCTAATCGGGGTTATAAAAGTGCCCGTAACCATCATAACTAGTACAGAGCAAGACAGAAAATTTATAGATGCCACGGTTAAAACGGTGCATTCGGTGGTGCTTCTTCATCGGACAAAACCTGGCATTACCGATTTATGGTATGAATTAATCCTTTCTTCAGTAAATAGTTTCGCATGGAACTGCCAGATAAGGCTCTTGATGTCACCATTTTGATGTAAGTTGATCTGAAAGTTTATTTAGTAGCCTCCCAACAGTTTAAGCCTATCAAATTTTGTTTTAGGCACAGTTTTAATGATTCAATGACCACCCACCAAAAAACTGGTGAAGTAATTAATGCCCCTTTGTAGGCCTTAATTATTTTCCGCTTTTTGTCCTTGAGACAATCACATCCCTGATATAATTTGGTGTGTATAATTTTTTTTAATCTCTGGGCCTTGGGTTTATTTGGAAGTTACTATAATGATTAGGTGTACTGACCGTAAAATTAAAAAAAAAGGAAAAGAATATTAGTTACAGCACTTGTATTTTGTACTACAAATATGTGGGAAAAGGCCAACTAACCAAATTCAACAATACGTCCCCTATTGAACCGCAGGAAAACTGGCTAAAGAAAAATTGAGTTATATGATTTCGGTATGTCATTCGCACGGCAGCTGGGTAATGTTCTGTGTAGCATACGTATTACCCACTGTAATTGCCAGCAATCTCCAATTGGGGATTAAGTTGTGGACAGGTTTGGTGGTTACAAATTTGGCTGGTGGATTGGTATATAACCAAGGCCGAACCAAACAAATTATTTATTTCTTGTTGGTGGATTTCTACGTTTCTGTATATAGGCTAGCATTTCAAAAGTTTTTTTTGCCAGTTTTCCGATAGTTCTTACTGTTCCGAAGTTATACGGCAAAAGTTTCACATTTGGCAATTAAACAATTGTCTATTGGTTTGCGCCAAGCTATTTAAAAATATGAATCTCTGCATACACCACTAGCGTGACATTTTCATTTCATTTTGCAGGAAGCCACTGTCAGTAAAAAACTGAAGAAGGTCAACCATACAGCTGGCCTATCCATTATAAATGCGTTAGCCGATGGCAAAGTAATGTATGAAAATGCGGGCACCTCAGTAGGGAGAATATACCTTTTGGCAGACTTAGACGGACACAGACGAAATCCAAGATGGCCGCCCCACTTGGTGGTGCCATTTTGTTTTCCAAGATAACCGCCACCACTGGGAGCCGCCATTATGTTTTCCAAGGTGGCCGCCCTCACTGGGTACCGCCGCTTTGTTTTCCAAGATGGCTGCACCACTGGACACCACCATATTGGATGGCGTCAATCTGGGATGGGGGGGGGGCATTTGTCAATCTGGACGAAGGAGTTTTTAGTTAACCCCCGCCCCACGGGCCTGACCCCCCAGGTCTGAACCTCCGGATTTCTCATATAACATCATGAATTATGTGGATTTTACACACATTTTCGTAGCATTTACACAACTTTTACCCCAAGGGCAAAATTCTTCCAGTAAGGGCAAAACATCGTCAAACGCCAAAGTGTTACGAATTCTAGGTTCCACGTTTTCTGGTGGGGTCAAGTCTGATTGTGAGCTGTTGAAAAAGGCAATTTCTTTACTGAGTTGCTTTTCGAGTTCGGCAAATGCTGCTTGTAAAACACGATACTTTGACTGACAAAGCGTGTTGCTGTAAACGTACAGCTTGTCGTAAGCGACCAAACCATCATTACATAACAAATTAAGCAAGAGGTTTGTTTTACCACAGTTTGCTGGCCCAACAATCAAGCTCCGTATGCTAGATGGTAAGAAGGGGTGTTTAGCTTCATCAGACCCAAAATCGTAATTTATAACCGTCGTCATTTTTTATTATGAAAAAAGGACCATGTGTGTCAACATATTTGGGCAGTCGGAGCGAACTACATATGGCCAGAGCGGTGAAAATGGTGTAGGTTTTGATTTGACGTCGGATGATCATTTCAATCTCCATGCCAGAAGGTTGACAAACGTTGCAGCACCAGTCCTACCAACCGATGCCGTCATATTTTTGCAATTAATATCTGTACAGACTGATTTGCGACAACAAGCGAGTAACTTGATATATTTGAAAGCAAACGCCATGGTACTTGAGAATGACAATTTTTCTGCTAAAAAGAGGCGAATCAGAGAAGTGGCGGTTCCACACAACAGCCTCGATGCAGTTATCTGGACAAGAAGTTTATGACTCTGAATGGTGAAAGAACTGCGGCTCTGCCGCAAGGGAAGCACATAATCGATGTCGCTTCACCGATCGATTCGTAGAATGTCGCGACCAAAGAATTTGTCGAAAATTCGTGTTAAACATCGTATCATTTCACGTCACAAGTCCCTTCGCAGCCAGGTCAGACTGGTCGACCAATTTATGTAAGACACATAGTGACGGCTCTACTAAAACTCCACAAAATTGTGCTCTATTGTAACGATGCAACAGTACTTTTCAGAGTTTGGTGTATATTCGGTGTATATAGTTTTGAAGTTACTAAAACAGGAAGTGAACAGTCCACCAAAACCATTTATAAAACGCCAAAGACAATTGAGACGAATGGTATCATAAGAGTCCAAAACATAGATGCATTTGCGAAAGAAAATGTTTACTTTCAACTCGACTTTTACCTTAATTTTAAGATTTAAAAAATGGTTTTCCCAACCTTTTTTATTTCATAAGATCAAAGATGTGGGTAAATTTGAACCCTCTAGAAAGATGCAGCAGTACAAACAGGCATAAATGACCACAATGAATTTGATCAAAAGCTTGAACTTTGTCGACATTATACTGCACGCCCATCTGTAAATATATTTTCAACAACATTGGTCATCACCCCTGTCGATTAACTTGTACAGATGCAGTTTTTGTTCATAATAAATAAATAATAAAAATGTTCCGCCCCAGAATTGAGGCAAGGAAGATAAGAGGGTCTCGGAAGAAACCACTAACCCGGTCCTGTGGAAACATCACAAAATACGGGTGCTTAAGAAAGGTGGACAAGTCAACACGGTTAAGCAGACCCCTAAAAACATCCGATGGTCATCCGAGGGTACGACGTGAGGCATGAGCCAGCTGATGTGCGTGAGTTGTACGGTTGGATCTGCTTCTGCTGCTGCCTTGTGCATTTTTAAAAAATTGCAACATTTCCAGCCCTCATCAAAGTAAAAGTTTGTTTGGAGCCATAAATAATTTTGTTATAGTCTTTGAAAAACCCAAAAAAGTGAGAAGCGGGTACGAGGAAGCTGAAACTGCCTTTAGGTGTGGTCTGCTGGTATCATGTTGTGATGCGCTGCAAATCCCCTGTTGGCAGCTGCTGCAGCATTAGAGCCCGCATCATCCAATTTCCAACACACACTCAGCAATCCACTTTGTTCCGATAATCCGTACGACGGGAGACCTTTCATAGTTGTTGCATACCCGAGGTAATTCAGGTCATATATCAACTCGTCATCGAGGTGATATTTGACGTTGTTGAACAGTAAGGCCACACCAATGTTTACAAGCGTCAAGAGATCAGTGTCCGTATAGACCGATCCATCCGCCGCTTTCACTATCTTCCTTTTAATGCAAACATAACTTTGTGATGGGTGTGTGAATGTATCCTGGTTTTCAATCACTACCCTTATTTCCGAATTTATGTTGTTGAGACTAGTACCAACGATGGGGTAATACTCACGATACAGGTACGAATCCACTAACTCATCAACCTGCAATGGGTCTGCGAGTGCTAGGTACTCTTGTGCTACTGATACGGACATTATTCACCACTTTTTTCTTACTTTTTTTACCTCTTTTTTTCTTATATTTGTTATCTCTTTTTTTATTCTTATACTTTTTCCGTACTGATATAGTTTATAAAAACTCGATTGGCTTGCGTGAGTTCGTCAGTCTTCGTTTTTTCGCCGACTCCTCCATCGACTGGTAGTTGGTACGCTTACGAAACACAATTATGGTCTTCTTTTTTTCTACATCGATTTGAGGTGAAGTCTAATCGTCACAGTTTCCACGTGCAAATTGAGGAGGTGATTGTCTTGATCGGTTAACCAGATTCGCATATCGCTAATCACGTGTCTCATTACTGGTAAGTACACTATATAGTGAGGGGTTTGTACGATCTTGTAGCCGGGAGAGACATTGGGGAAAAACTGTACAATGTCGGAACAGTCTGTCCATTAATGTACGGTCCACCAATGATGTCCGAGTGAATCAGGAACTGTTGTTTTAATATGTCCATGCTGTTAGCACCTTCGTGGGCTTGTTGACTGTGGTTGTATACCTTAGCCTCAAAGCCCAGCAAATCGCTCAGTGTGCATTCTCCTAGGAAATACACCACGAAATTGGGTTTCTTTATATTTTGGATGCACCTTAGATTATTTATATTTGGTTGCAATTCGACAACGTCGTCTTGACTGTCGAGCAGCAGGCTGTCTTTGATGAAGGTATTCAAATCCAAAATTTCGTAAGACCCCATCAGCACAGTAATTGACTTCCAAGTTACACCACAGTCCATGCAATAATTGAAGAGGTTGTGGGTTTCGTCGACATTTGGTAAACTGTGATACGTTTCGATGTTTACTAAAGCCATGCTATACTGCCTCGATGGGTCCAAATGCAATGATGTGTCGAAGGTAACATGTAAATCTGTCATGGGACCGCTGAGAACTATGTTGTAAGATTCCATCCTTTCCTTTTTTTAAATATAAAGATGTAAATATTCTACCCCTTACTAGATTGTGCATTAAGTGTTGTATAATTTGTTGTATTAATTATTTATTTTTTAGATATTAAAAAAAGAAAGGGAAAATATCTTTCATCATGACCTCAATCACCTGTATTTACTACGCCGAAGTGTTCCCGCCGCAACACCAACTCCGTAACCACATTCGTTCCCGTCACCCGAGCAAACAAGAGGAATGAGGCTGCTTTGGTGACCAGCTACAGGATTTGGCTGGGTGTGAGGCCCTTGCCCATCTCACCTGCAAGGAAGCACTTCACCACCGCTAGTACAAGTTGACGATGAACGGCAAAGAAGATGCCATTGCCGATCCGCTCTCATTTCTGGTGTCAGCCCGTCTCGCCATCCAGGCCCTGCTAGTCGTCTGCCTGGACCAGATGGTGAGCTGCAAGGCCCAGATCGGGTTCGGAGTAAAGTTCTTCCGGGACATTACCATAGTCCAGTACAGCTTCTGGTCCAACTACTCTGAGCTTTATAACCCAAATGATGTACCCGCTCTGCTGGACGAAGCCTTCGACAAGATCCAGCAAACCATCGATACGTATGCAGAGCAAGGAAGCGGTTGGGTTATATCCTGCGTGAATAGCTTGGTCATCAGGGTGGGGAAGCTCCAACCACTATGCGCATCCTGCTACATTCCACTTCCAGAGGTGCTCCGTCGTAAGAGGGACACTGTGGTAAATATTCTGAATGTAGACAATCACAAGTGCTTCCTGTTTTCTGTTTAGGCTGTTGGCCTAGAAATGACCAATGTTAACCCGGAAGATTACGGTGAATTTGAGGACATACTTGACGCCACCATGCTTTCCTACCCGAGCACATCACTATATTCAAAAAAGCAAACGACCTTTCCATCAATGTAATTGGATACGGTAAAAAAGAAGGCTTACACCTATATCCAAAACCTTAAAGGGGCACCAAATTGACTTTCTCATGATAACCTCAGAAGACGGGGATGCGGAAACCTTGAACACTCACTACTGCGGTATTACTGACGTAGCTAAATTACTACGGCACCAGGGATCATACTCTAATGCCAAATTCTACTGTAGGAACTGCTTTGCCGGGTCTGGGTTTGGAAAGGAGTGGATGCTCATCACCCTTGGTAAAGAATGTATCAAGATCAACCCAGCCCAATCTTTAAAATTCAAGAATCCCGGTGAAAACTTCCTCAACTTTTGGTACTTTAACCCTGAAAACCATTTCACCAGTCAGCTATGCAGATTTCTAGTGCCTCCTTCGCCCCATTCAAACCGCTCAACCAAATCCTTCCAGAGTTCGGCCACAAAGTTTCAACATCATACACCCAGTAGTTTCGGCTATGTCATCGTGGGGCAAAATGGTGAAATTGTTAACCGAGTTTACTACTTGGGAGAAGACGCCGTTGACGAATTTTCAAGTGTTTGGTGAAGGATCAGGCGATTACGCTGTCCTGCTTAAGAACGTCCCTTAATCTCACCGACGTTGAACAACTAGCATTCGACTCTGCTAACACGTGCTATTACTGCGAGCAGCCATTCACTCCCAATCTGAGACAGAAGATAAGAGAACGTAAGGTTAGAGACCACTGTCACGTCAGCGGCAAGTACAGGGGTGCCGCACACTCGTGGTGTAATTTAGGAGCTCGAGAACAGAGGAGTATCCCCGTCGTCCTCCGCAACCATGAGGGGTACGATATGCACCTCCTGATACCTGCAATACACAAGTTTCCAGGGAATGTAGAGGTTACTGCCCGGAATGCCAAGTGGTTTCAGTCCATGTCAATCAATGCTAAGGCAGTTGGCATAAGCCTTTGCTTCATAGACAGACTTAACTTTTTAAACGCATCGCTTGACACTCTGGTCAGAAACTGCAAGAACGACAAGTTCCCAATCCTCGAGTTTGCCTTAGTCACAGGTTTAAAATACCAGTGGTTCGATGACAAGACGTTCCTGAAGAAAACTCTTGAACTCCTAACGCAAAAAGGCGTGTACCCCTACGATCACGTGAACGACATGAGCATTTATGACAAGGAAGCTTTACCCTCGAGAGTGTCGTTTTTCTCACAGCTGAAGTTTGAAAAGTTTTTGGGGGATGTCTACGTGAAAGCACTAAATCTTTGGCTCTGGATGAGGGTGAAGAAGTTTGGCTCCTACCACGAGATTTACCAAATGACGGACTTCTTTCTGCTGGCTGATGTGTTTGAAGACTTTAGAAAACTCTACTTGAAAACAAAAAGTTGGACCCTTGCTATTACATTTCCACTCAGGGATTCAGCTGGGGAGCCCTCCTGAGAATGATGGGGTCCAAGTTGGAACTTTTCAAGCACGCTGGCAAACATAACCTGATCAATTATGGCATCCGTGGGGAGTCTCATTCAGAGGGAAGAGGTATGCAAAGGCCAACAACAAATACCTACCAAATTTTGATCCAACCCACCACATACATCATTGATTTTCACATGAACAAATTGTGCGAACCTCTCCCCTACGATGGTTTCCAGTCCCTGAGCAAGGAGGAAATTAGAACGTTTGACGTTGGCACAGTGCCCAATGACGGTGATGTTGGGTACATCTTGGAAGTCGATCTCGAGTACCCCCAGGAATTGCACGAAGACCACAACGATTACTCCCTGGCCCCCAAGAAGTTGGAAATTAGAGAAGAGTTTGTTTCCCCCTACTCGAAAAATCTGGCTAAAGACCTAAACCACAACATCATACCCACCACAAAGCAAGTCCCTAACCTCCTACACAAGTGGAAGTACGTGGTTCACTACCGCAACTTCAAATTTTATATCCAAAAAGGTCTAGTTCTTCGCCACATTCGAAGAGTACTCGCGTTCAACCAGCGCCCGTGGATGAGGGGGTATATCGAATTCAACACCAAGAAACGTCAGCAATCGAACACCCCTTTTGAAAAAGACTTGTTTAAGTTTCTAAACAACTCGGTCTTCGGCAAGAGTCTGGAGCAGAAACAAAACCGTCTTAATGTCAAGTTGTGTACCAATGCCAAGTCAGCGGTGAAATACACGTCTCAGCCCCATGCCGATTCATTCAAAATCTTGCATGAGAACCTAGTCCAAATCAACAGGCCTGGTCGAAATGTGTTGTGCGATCTGCCCACCTACTCTGGATTCACGATTCTATAGCTTTCCAAACTGGCCATGTTTAACTTCCACTACAGATACATTAAACCAAAGTACCGGAATTCCGCTGAACTACTATTCACGGACACATACAGCCTCTGCTATCTCGTAGAGACTAAGAAACTGTTCGAAGACATTGTCCAGGACCGGGACCATTTTGACACCAACAATTATCCTCAGGACCACCCTTTTTTTCTCCCCTACAAACAAACAACTGGGGAAGATGAATGACGAAATGGGTGGGGTTCCCAATTCAGAGTTTGTAGGACTGCGCTCAAAAATGTACACCCTCAGAACACTGGATCATGAAGGCCAAGGGGAGACAGTCCTCCTTCGTGAAAAAGCAGCTAAACTTTGACAGCTAAAAAGCTGCCCTTACTTCGTTGTCACCTGTGCAGAAGGGTACCTGGGCCAAGATTGCCAGCACTAGCCACGAACTGAACACGGTTCACATTAGCAAGTCCCTCTTCTCCCCGTATGATGATAACGTTTCATATTTGACGATGGTGAAAACACATTGGCCATCGGACACCACCGCACTAGCACTTGGGTGGAGTACGATGATGATGAGGATGGTTTCGATTTGGAGTTGGTTGTGATTAGTAATGAGGTGGAGGAGGAAAAGGAGAGATTGCAGCTATGGGTCAAGCCAACTCGAGGTCAGTGTGGCTAAGAAGTCAGAAGAGGATGCTAAAGCCTCACGTAGATATCAGTTGGTGAAGGATCGGCAGATAAGACTGGACGACCTGGTTGCATGGGAGAATAAGAGAAGGGCGAGAAAGAGGGAGGCAGAATGGAAGAGATACTACGAGTTGAGAGGAGAAGTGAGAGAAAAAAAATTTGGTAGATGGGCACTGAAGTGAAAAGCCATGACAGTAGAGGAAAAGGTGGAGGCGAGAGCCAGAGACGCAGTGGCAAAGAGGGGGAGCCAAAGCAACGTGGCTGAAGAAGAAAAGGCAGAGGCGAGAGCCAGAGATACAGCGGCAAAGAGGAGGAGGCAAAGAAACATGACCGAGGAGGAAAAGGCGGCAGCGAGAGCCAGACACGCAGCTGGAGAGAAGGAGAGGCAAACAAACATGACCGAGGACGAAAGGGAGACACAAATAAAAAGAGGCGAGAGATGTACGCTGCTAAGAGAGCTAAACACGTTGCAGAGAAAGAGAAGAAATCATAATCTCCCGACAGCCTACAACGAAAAATTAACGTAGATACAGACTCCCACCCAACCAAAAAAAACAAACAAGAAACGGGTGATGACTATTTGGTGATTGTGAAGATTTAGGTAAATTAACTCCGTGGTTACAGCACACAGTTGGCTAAGCCATTAGAAATTTCGCTCTCAGGCAAGTCTAACCTTGGTGGACAGGTGACCGAGTCCTTACCCCCAGGTCTGTACTATTAATTCCGCCCCCAATACCCCCAAGGTCCCTCCATATAAATAAATTTATTCTTGCCCTAAATCTCCCAAATCCTTAGTGCCTCTAACCACTCCTCCAACGTTTTGTAACCTTGACGTGGTGGAGGGGCTTAAGTAACCACCACTTTCCGCCATGGGGATAACCAGTATCACCGCCGCGGAAAGCGATGGAGAACACCAGTAGCAATAGATCTAAAATTTATTTACAACTCACGAAAAACCAATAATTTAACACCAGTAACTCGTAACAACTAGGGGTTAAAAACGTGTACATAGTTCATGATTTTTCGAGGTCCCAAGATAGTTGGGGGTCGGCCTGGGAGATGAGTGGCCACCATTAGCAAAGTCCAGTTGTTCCCGGAAGACAAAAACCACAATGCATTGAGTTTGGCCTTAATTGTTTTTTTTTGGGGGGGGGGGGCGGGCCTGAAGGCCCCGTGGGGTAAAAGTCGTGTAACTACTATGAAAATGTGTGTAAATTCTACATAATTCATGATTTTGGGGGAAGCTCGAGATATGAGAAATCTGGAGGGTCAGGCTTGGGTGGGGGGGTGAGGTCCGTGGGGTGGATCTGGCCCGGGAGGTGAGGTCCATGGGGTGGGGGTTTGACAAAAAACTTCCTCGTCCAGATCAACAAATGCTTACCCCCCCGGCCCAGATTGATGCTATCCAAGATGGTGGCACCCAGTGGAGACAGCCATCTTGGAAAAGAAAATGGCAACGCCCAGTGGTAACAGCCATCTTGGAAAACAATTGGCAGTACCAAGTGGGGCAGCCATCTTGGAAAACAAAATGGTGGTGCCCAGTAGGGCGGCCATCTTGGAAAACAAAATGGTGGTACCCAGTCGGGGCAGCCAACTTGGAAAACAAAATGGCGGCACCCGGTGGCGCTGCCATCTTGGAAAACAAAATGGCGGTGCCCAGAGGGGGTGGCCATCTTGGAAAAGAAAATGGTGGTGCCCAGTGGGGGTGGCCATTTTGGAAAACAAACGGGGGCACCTAGTGGGGGGCGGCCATCTTGGACTATGTCTGCATCCGTCTGAGTCTACCAAAAGGTATTTTCTCTCTACTCACCTCATCAATTGTCACGGACGAACATGGCAAAGAGTTTCATTTTATAAAGTGCTCACAGTGTGATCAATGCGGAATTCAAATTAAGCTTCTAAAAGATGAAAACAACCAACTGACTGAGGGGCTGCATGCAAACAAAGGTAATTTAAAATTTCCAGTCTTGTGAGGTAACTTGTAAGTCACAGAATCAGTAACAACACACTTGCTTTCGAGGTAATTAACTTAGCTGGCAAGGATTACTTTCGAAGCAAACAGACTGGCCTTAATGCACACGGTTTGCTTCGTTTACCCTTTACCGTGGGATTATTTCTTTATTGATTATTTTCCATCATTGCTAATCTTGACGACAATTATTTACCAATTTTTAATCTTACTGGAGGACTAGCACATGTAAAAAAAAAGTTTATCGAAAAAAGTTTAAAGTTTTATAGGATCCTTAAAAATGTTTCCTACTTATAGGGGCTAGGTTTAGAAATTTCAACTTCTTTCTTTATTGTACGTATTTCAAGTTATAAAATGCTCACTAAAACAATAACTTCAATAACCACAGCAACTTGTATGGAATTCGCAAATAAATAAAAAAATAATAGTTCATGAATACAAAAAAAATCAGTTAAGATTAGCACAAGAACACTGACACAATAACGTCAATAAGCACACTACTTGTGTGCATCATTTTGTAAAATAAATATATATTTGAATCCTTGTGACTTAACTGAAAAAAATCCAAACTGATCTTTGTTTTGATGCAGTTATTTCATCTTCATTTGATCGCTGACTGAATCCTGGCTCAGCATACAGCTATCTTGTTAACTGACCAAAGAAATATTAACTAGGCCAGCCTAGCTGAGTGAGGTGCATGCACTATTCTATTCCTCCAAGCTAAAGTTATTAAGGCTATAGAAGCAAAGCTGGCATATTCTCAGTTGTTCACATAACTTGAGTCTTCCAAAAACCAACAAAACCTTTTTTAAGGAGCAGGCTGTTTTTATGAAAACCAAAAATCACAATTTGGTTATCGAAACCGAACCATCTCTATTTAAAAGTCAAGTTAATCAGTTTAAAAAAATTGTGTTGTTGAAGTTATAATAGAGGGATACGTTTAAAAATGACATGAAGTATTTGGTATTTCCCAAGACTACTTCCTAGAGTAAAGTCGGTTAACCTCCGTGAGCTATGTTAAATCTAAAAACAGAATTGCCGGACCTCCGTCTGGCCGACTAAATATTATTTGTATTGCCTAAACAGAAATTTGCATTACCTATAAATTTAGCATTCTTCTCTGAAATTTAATTTCGACAACAGAATGCTAAACGGCACTTAGAAACAGAGAATTGTTAGCCGGCTAAATTTTGTTTCTATTGCCTAAACGAAAATACATATTATTTAGCATTCAATTGTCGTTGTCAGAACACAGCATTTCAGACAACAGAATGCTAACCCTACGTAATAAGATATTTCCGAATGAGACATAGAAACACCGTTGTAGAATATCTATTGCATTGTTGTTTGGTTCTGACATTTGGCAACATGTAATGATGCAACCAAACAGAATCCAATCATGTACATTGTCCCTGAAGGTGTGCAATCAAAACTGATAGTAAAGACCTTGGTTCGCGAATTTCCTACCTCCCGTGTTGGAAGTCGAATGTCTTCCTCCTTCCTAAGCGCCTCGTATGTGCATTTTTTGAGAAGCTCGATATAGAATTTGAGGTTATATCCAGATGGACACCCCAACTTTCAGGAGTGTCTGTAAACGCCAATTGCTGATTAGATTTTCGAGTTAATGTTAATTTTTTATTTTATCCGCAGAGCTACCAAATGTCATAAAACGTTTGGAAAAACTTGCTAACATGCAGGAGGCGGGTCATCTCCGTAATACAGTTGACCAAAGCAGTTGCAATGGTCGTCATCTGGCCGACAATTCGTCACCATCACGATCACCCGTGCCGCCCTCACCCACAGCTAGCCCTGTAGAGGATGAATTACTATCTTCTCCGGCACCGACGACTCCCAATACACGCATAGTACGTTTGCGTGCAATTCCAACATCATGGTGTTCTCCTTCCCTCCCCAAGCTTGTGAAAAATGTGATAAACATCATGTAGTGTAAATCTGTTAATAGCACTGTTTCTGTTTTCCCTCAGGTTAAAATTGGTCCCAACACCACAGTGCCAGCAGGTGCACACACTTGCATCTCGTGGGGCAACGGTAAAAAAGCCATCAGAGAATTATGCGTAGTCGTTTTTTGACGGGAGATACTAGGGGCCCATTCCCTCACTGGGCTAGCATCTCATGCTCACTCCACAAAAGCACCACGGCCTCACCTTGACCCTACAATCGTTCTGGATATCTTGGGTAAGTCACCATATATGCAGGATATTTCGAACAAGCAACTTTTTTAGCTACTATTGTCAAGCCTTGAAGATGCACTTTTTTCCCGAAAAAGGCATTCAATTCGTTGAAAATTGGCTAATTTTGATGTTATACCATTAGAATGGTTTCGTAGCCAGCTCGAATGGTGGTAAGCTAAAGTCGACTTCAATCATTTTCAAATTACCAAAAAAGAAAAAACGTGCTATGAAACAGGATTGTTAAAACACCTTTACCCTTAGGCCACTGTGGTAGCTATGAACCAAAAAAAAAAGTTGGCAGGGGGTTTCAAGTCCCTGCTAGTGGTATGTTTTTTAATCCCTTATAGTTCGAGTATTTACGGTAGTTGAAAGAAGTTGCTTTAGTATCTGTATGAATTGGTCCATCAGTGTGACAATCTCTGGGATATAAGTGCCTTTCAGTAACTGTATAAATGTATAAATAGTAGCTGAATCGGCACGACTTACATTGCAAGAAATTGAATGGCCTACAGCATTTTGCCCACCATTTTAACATAATGCTAAACGGTTGGCGTATACTCTTCCCAACATGTTCGCAGATAGGCCACAGACAGCTTTGATGTGATGGACATACAATATCTCGAAAAATATCGTTACTGGTCATACTGTGACACAAAATACAGTAGAACCTCGATTATCCATACTCCCATTCTTAGAAAATAGTCATAAATTTACAGTTTTTTTTAGAGATGGAACTAGTATTGACATTGCTTTATTTATGTTCCTGGATACATTTCATGCAAATTTTCTTTTCAGTAGCTGTACAATTAAGCATAGTTCACAAACACTAAAACTGAGTAAAGAAAATAGATTTCCTCTTTTATATTGCATATAAATTGGGTTATCCAAACATCCTTCAGTCCCAGCAATTAGCTCGGATAATTGATGTTCTATTGTAAAACAAAAACTTCAACACGGCACTACACAGTCTTGAAAATTTTCAACTAAACTGCAGCTGTCTTCATCAGGCCTAACAAAGAACAGTTTGGACGTTTACATCACAACTCAAAGTAAAAACACTTTTGCCAAACTTTTCTTTGTTAGGCCTGATGAAGACAGCAATTTGAAAATTCCAAGACTAGTATGTGGTCTTAGTTGTGAAAGTGTGTGAACACATACTCAGTTGAAGTTTTTGACCTAAGACATCCTAATGTATACCAAGTAGTTTTCCCATAAGAAGTTTTTATCTTTACGACACATCCTCCATGCGATATGCAATTAGGCAACTGGGGGAGGAACACCTTTCAAGATTGTTTAAATGTTTGTCCGACAAGGTTACACAGTTAAATATTTGGTTTACCGGTATAGGCACGTGCGGCCTTTCATAAACTGTGGTCAAAAGGTATATAGGCTACCATTATTGGTTCGAGCTAAAATTCTAATTTGGACCAGTTTTAACATAACAGTATCGCTTATTTTTAGGTAACGAATATCCAAATTATTTGACATTCTCTTCATTCGAACGGATTTCCTACTACTTTGTCACTTTCTCCCCGGTAATTTTAATGGTAAGCTTTCTAATGCCATGAGCTAACTGCAATTCATTGTATTAATTTTAGGTCTAGATTCATAATTTATAATGCTGTAATATTCTTGTGGATACGCAAACACTATATGTTGCTTGTTTATTTGAATAGCAACGTTATTTGGTTTGGTGGAAAAATTGCATTCAGTGCATGTTTACCTTAAAACGTTTATTGTGGAACAGTATTGTTTGGCATTCTACCTTTAGTAATTGTTAATAAAATCTTCACCACAATTTTTGCTCATTTTCAAAGAGAAGAACCTCCTTAGTCTTTTTGAAAATGAGCGAAAATTGTGGTGAAGATTTTATCAACGATCGTTGTGAGTTTCAAAGTTGTTCCAATAACGGATTTTCTTGTGACCGTTAGTAATGATTTCCGGCAATATGTTATGCAATTAAATCACCTTTTTTTCCCTTTACTGCTGCTTCATAAACAATACTTCTAAAAGTTAATTAAGTGGTTCTTGGGAGCGTGCGTGTGGTTTTTGCTTACACGTGGAACGTTTTTATAAGCTAGGGTTTGGGGAAAAAATGAAAATAATGATCGCGCGTAAATGAGAATGCTGGATCAAGCCCGAGCTTCATTCACACAATAACTGCAAAGCAGTGGCACACTATACACTTGACTCTAAAGAAAAACATTAACCAATGCGCTAAATTTCCACTCCGAACGTGGCACTCGAATTTCCTGGCCTAAGTGCCTAACCTTTAAATATCTCTGAGGTGTTTCAGGCGAAAATTTTAAAAAATAAAAACTGACCTTCAATATAGTGCCAGATGCTTATGTAACATCCTTGTGCGATTATCTGAGGGTAAAACTAGTGAACCAAACAAAGCAGGTAGGCTCACACAATTTAGGAGCAAGTTTAATGGCTCGACAGTCATCACATGATGAGCACTGGCTTTAGCGATATGTACATATGGGGCTTGTACGGTGAAATGCTTACTGTACTCAAAATGTAAGCTGTTACTTTTTTTAATTAAAAAAAAGCTATGCGACTGCATAATTTTTTTTTAAATATGTTCCCGAGAAGCATAACTGGCTCTTTACGGTACAAACTTCTAATTAATTGACGTACATCATTGCAGCATTAAGGCCTAAAAGTTCACGCTTGTCAAGCACTATTTAAACTTGGTGCATCCATAGAAATGCTATTGGCATCAACTTTTAACCAATGACGCTGCATTGACGTAGGAGAGCCTGAAGAAGATAAATTTTTCTTTGATTGGTCAATAGCCGGTAGAAAATTTGCTGAAACAGTGGGTATTGGTACACGTGAGTTTGAGCGTAGAATTGTGCGTCATTTTTCACTGATTTCTGCACAATACACTGGAAAAAATTTTTTCGGTTCTCGGGCCCTGCCTGGTGACTTTTTGATCCGCAAAAGTTTGCTAAGAGTCGTGACTTCTAGTCCCTTTATTCAGCATCAGGTTAGTTGCAGTTTGAAATTGTTTAGAAATTTACCACTATAATCAACACAGAAGGAAAACAATTAAAGCTACTAGATAACTTAGGTTCAAACAAAAATAAAAGTCTTGTCACCTGGTGATGTTTGGGACTTTGCAGAACATACCGAGAACGAACAAAATTTTTTTATATGGCATAACACAAGTTTGCAATGGCAAATGATAGTAAATTGTACCTTTTTTGGAACTTTAAGGTGAAATTAAAAAAAAAAGGGTTCTGGTTATTTTGATTCTGAATTGGCACGAGAACCAAACAATTTTCTTTTCATGGCCTATCACCGTAATGCTAGCTGTTATTGAAAATTTGTTACTTACAGTTCTTGCACATATTTTTCTTGCAGATCACGCTGAAAAACGAGCCGGGCTCAAAAAGAGTGAACAAAGGAATTGCATAACCAAGAAACGCAACGATGAAATGAGATGGCTTAACAAAATGCATGCAAAGTAGAGAAGTGACGTGAAGTAGAGATGTGTTTCCGTCTTAACGTTCTTTTCCCCATTTCTAAATAAAAAAAACTATTATTTAATGAGGCTGACAATGTTTAAAATAAACACAAAAATTATTAGGTTGTTTCAGTTGTTATTTGGCATTCCAACATCCCATATTCACAAAACATTTTCCATAGCTTTCCACAAAGACACTAAACGAATGTTCAAAAATTGTAAGGTAGGCCACACAAATAAAAATAAATGTTTCTTAGGCATCGCCGGATCCTAGAAAAATGTGGTTTGAAAATCCTGAAAATCATATTGCTTTAATCATGATACAATTTAAACAGCTGAATTTTTCTAGTAGTTGACCTTCTAACGATAAGGGCCGGATCACCATTTTCAGGTAATAAAAAATAAAATCCGCATGCCTATCTTCTTAGGAAATTTTGGGCTGAGAACATTTTCTTCATTTTCCGTGGCCTAAAATTTAATATTTATTTATAACTCACTTCATTAATTTATACCACAACTTGTGATTTTTTTCCTCAATCGTTTCGTGCAGGCCTCTTTAAATCACTAGTGTTGAACTTGCTCTGAAAAGGTCCATAGGTTGTAAATCGAAACTCAGCATGTCCGGATGGCGTTGAACATAAATTTGTCATGATTCATGCACGCCAGGATTCTCGCAATCTAACTGTTATTCTTCTGGTCTCCGGCATAAATTTAAAAGGCACGGAACTGGCTGGACAATTTTTAGCAAAATAGAATTGACAGTTATCTGATAAAGGAATGCTTTCTGATAGTTGTTAGTTTTGATTGCACCATAGAATACGACCCTGCAACCTGGTCCGTCATACCTGAATTTTCATTGTGTTGCACTTCAGTGTTTTATCAAAAAATGGTTATTTTGTTGGCTTACATATTATTGAAGCAAGCAGACACAGCCAACAAACGAAGGATATGGATCTTTTGCATGGTTGGATGAGAATGTTACGTACATTAAAATACATTGTTGACTGTGCATCCTACAAGCACATTAATGCAACTTCAATTTGGCTGTTGCATAAAAAACTAAGCATTTCAGCCATTACGAAGATAATATGGCCTCTTTTAGACGATCATGGACAAAAGATGACCTATACACGATGTCCGAGGCTAAAACGGTGCAGATATATTTATGGAAGCCAGGAAGATTTGACTACCAGGTACTTCATCGGAAGGGGAAGAATTGTCTACTTCTAACAACACTACTTTCCCTGTTCCATTATAGTCTGCAGACACTTTATCCTATATGAGCAGTGTAGGCAATAATTAGTTGCGATCTTGCATTAGTTACAACAATTTTAGGAGTGGTTTAATCACGTAATCCAATAATCCATAATGGCCGTTGGCGACTCATCAGAGGATACTACCATCAGAATTCTTCGAAGAATGTTGTGATAAGGAAAGGCAGTGTCACAATGCTGCATAGGGAAGGAACATGACCTTACTTGATGCACAAAGTTCATTACCAGGACAGTTAAAATAGGTCATTCAGCACTGCTTTCAATACAAAATATTCCAGAGCAGCCTAAGCGTGTCTTCACCATAGCGTGTGGTTTCATTTGTTAAGCATGTGGTGCGCTCCCCTCGAAATTTGGCTGAATATGCCTGTGTCACCCTGGGGAACAGGCCCCTTTATCTCGGAAACGAGTTATTTCCGGCGTATGTATTAAAGGTTTTTTTTTATAGATGTGATCAGTTCTAACTCCCTATCGATTTTAGACATGACTTCTGAGACACCCTGTATGTATATCCTTAATTTATTCTGCAAAAGGTATTGATTGAATTACATTAGTCAGTTGTTTTTAGTGGCTAATTTTTACATTTAAAATGGATCTTGAGATAATTTAGCATCTAACTGAAAATGGCACGTAGGCTAATTCAAGATGTTTTTTAGTTACATAAGGCATTATGAAACATTCATATGCTGTTTTCTCTTGTCATCTTACTTACTTGCCGCAAGCGTAAAATAGGCTGCAAATTAATGAAATAAGATGCTTGCCGTAGTTATAGCGATATAAATAAATAAAATTGGCCACAGCATCATATATGTATAATTATAAGATCCTATAAGATCCCATACGAATGTCTTATAAGATCTCATAAGAACAACCTATAAGATCTCGTAAGAATATCCTATAAGATCTCATACGAACAACATATAAGGCCCCATAAGAACATCCTATAAGATCTCATAAGAACAACCTATAAGAACAAAATATAGGAGCTCATAAGCACTACCTATAATATCTCATAAGAACAAGCTATAAGTTCCTATAAGAACATTTTAAAGGATCTCATAAGAACGACCTATAGGATCCTATAAGAAAATTCTATAAGATTTCAAAACAAAATATAGGATCTCATAAGCACAACCTATAATTTCTCATAAGAACAACCTATAAGATCTCATAAGAACGACCTATAAGATCCAATAAGAACATCCTATACGATCCCATTGGAGCCTTTTATACAATCTTTTAAGAATAGCTTATAAGATCCCATAAGAATTAATTTATAAGATCTCATAGGAATAACTTATAAGTTCTCCTAAGATTAGCATATATGATCTTCTAAGTATACACTTTACAATCTAATAAGACGTGCATATAAGATGTACAGGAAATCTTATAGGCATATGTCCTACTCTCTTATAAGATTCTTATTTGATTACCTTATGTGACATCTTATAAGTAATTCTGGTAAGGGTATGTTTGATCACTGCAGTCTGCAAGATGCTCACGTAACTCTAAATTTCGAGCATTATCCGTTTCTCGATTTGAACGCTAATTTTGTGACTGGAGATTATGTAGGCTTGTACAGAATGGCGCAGCAATTTAGACAGCTTTGCTACGACACTAACGACTTGAGTTTCGACTTGGTTCAGTTCAAGAAAGCTTATGCTGTCGTGGTGTTAGATTGTTCCAAACAGTCCGAGCGACTTCAATCTGGAATCGTGGACGTACAAATCAAACTGAAGTGTCGGGCCGCCGTGCCAGCTAACACTACCTGTCATGCTCGGCTCATTAGCGATAGGAAAATGAATCTAAAGTTGGATAGAGGTAAAGTTGCAGTTGTTTATTAATTAATAATAATAAAAAAGATACGGCGCTCAAAACAAGATTGCAAAAAAAGAAAGGGGGCACTTTACTGTTGGCATTGTTAGGACCGATTTTAGCCGGTATTAGAGGGTTGGCGGGAGGATCTGCTGGGGTGGTATCTGCCGTAAAAAAGGTGCAAAACGATACAAAAATACTAGCTGAAATCGTGCGACAACACAAGCAAGTAGAAGGTTCTGGTTCGAAGAAAAAACTAAGGAAAAACCCAATCAAAAAACATTGCCCCATGGCAAAGGTCTTTACTTAAGACCACCCAAGGTTTAACAGACTTTGATAAACCTTTAACGAACTTTGATTTAAACGGATTAGCTAAAGTAATGAAAATTCCGAAATTTAGAGGTACTTTTAGTAACGGCACGCTGCCCTTAAAACTTAGGCTTACTGGTGAAACCAATATCGTAAACTTGGCAAATTTCCACGATAGAGATGGAAGTCAGTGGGTCGCCTATTCGACCGTTTTGGGTAAACCCTGTTATTTCAATGGTTTTGGTAACATGGGTCCTCCCCAGTTCGTGGTTAATTACTCGGGACTGGGAATTAAATACAATCACGAATGCGTGCAAAACTTTGACCAGATTGGGTGCGGTCACTTTTGCCTATTTTGACTAAAAGCCTTCTCTAAGGCTCGTAATTACGAAGCTGTTTTGGACAGGATGAGACGAGTCATCTATTGGAAAGTTACATGGAGATCTAAGTTAAAATAAACATCTTCTACATGGAACTCTTCGATTTCCAGTACCACGATTGGCAATTTTTTTTCTATTTTCTAAGGAATTTCGAAACGGTAGTTGTCGAATGCTCGTCTTTTAGTTTAGTATTGTTACAGGCTCCCTTTACTACTTTACATCTAAGAATGAGTGCGACGCTCGGATCGCTTCTGTACAAAACTGCTTTACTAATTAAATCAAAACTTGTACACATTAGGCTCGAAAGAGGACTGGAATTAACGAACCAATAGCTCGACTTTTCCAAAGGGCTTTTCATGCTGAAACTGATTATCATGAAACAGTTTTCATGTACAAATTTCTGTGTAGCTATGTCACTCAGTAAAGTAGGTTTGCTTAGATTTCTAATCGATTTGTTCGCGGCATTGAAGTGTTCTTTATTTTCGCTTTGTAACAAGCAATTGCTGTCCACAAATACCTTAGTAACAGAATCACTTGGTAAGTCGAATCAATTAGATTTCTAATCGGCTTGTGAGTTGCATTGAAGTATACTTTCTGATCGTCATGTAATAAACAATTTACGTCAACGTACACTTTTGTTGCTGTGTCAGCTGCGTGCCTGGGGAAAGCTACATCCTTAATTTGCTTCTGCTTCGCGTAGAAATTACCGCCAGTCTCATCTACGAACAACGTATTTTTTCGATGCTTGAAATGGCGGAGGCTAACTTGTCGCAGAGAAGAGCAATGGCAAGAGGCAAGTCGGTTTTATGTTTCTGATCGTCCGTTGCCAGAGTACTGATCTGAGAATAATTTACGGCATCTTCAGGTTCGATAGCAGCTCCTACTATAGTTATGCGCTTGCTTTGCATCTCGTAGTTGTTTCTGGCAGTTAAAACGTATCCTATTCCTGGCTGTTCTCTCGGACCAACTCCTTCACCCACTATCGTCCATTTCAATGCTTGTCCAAAATTGTTGACTGACATTCTTTTTTAAAACACGAGAAATTTCAAAATGTACCGATGAGGTTTATTTTTTTAAATTTCTCGTATATAATAAAAGGAAGAACCTCAAAATGTTTCAACCATCCTGGCAAACGAATCTTAACAATATCTTGCAAAAATACTTGCTGAAAGTAAAAAATGAGAATGGTACAAAGATTAACAACGGATAATGTTTACCTTGTCTCCTTCCATTCGATTTAAATATTTAAAAGGTTCAGGGGCTCCCCCGTTTCTTTCGAAAAATCAAAATATAAAGGGTGGATTCACCCAGCAATCTGGAAACTCAAAAACTGTTTAAAATATTAAATAGTATATCTGTAAAAAACTAGCGCTCGAATTTGACGAGTAAAAACCTGTATCCATTTCTATGTTCAATTATCCCAATTCTATTCATACGGCTTCCTCCTGTTGCCCCTTTTGTGTAAAGGCGAATGAAGGAGCCAAACCGCGCTGTCTTCGAACTTAAGTGTATGAAAATATTCACAAAACAAAAGGGAAACTTAACAAAAATGTTATTGTCAAACCCTGGTTTAAGTTTCCATCTCACAACGCTTTAAACCTTTCGGCAGTCACGGGGAAAATGACCGCGGTGTATGTCACTGACGATTCTCCCAGTAACGTAAATTATGGTGCAGCGTAGATTTGGAGTAGATCATTCAGATACTTCCAACGATAACTTTACCAATGAAGACTTTATGGGTTTAGTATCTCCGTAAACATGTTTTGAAAAGTGTAAATAAAAAAACGTAAAGGAAATTAAAAACTACGACTCTTTCGTGCCTAAGAAAGAACCTAAAACATCAATTTCTAACTTCGAATATCAGCTGTCTAATTTTAGGTTCCGCAAAATGTGGAAAAACTAACTTATTGTTTAATTTCATTTGTAAAGAAGGATGGCTCGACAACGACCAGTTATATATTTACAGTAAAACTTTATGTCAGTAAAATTATGGACCTCTGCAGTCTATATTTGCCGAAATTGAGGAAAAAATAGAACAGAATGTCGCTTTTTTCACGATTCTCAAATTAATTTAATTCTGGCCGAAGAACTCGACCCAAATTTTCGAAACCTGATTCTTTTTGATGATTGCCTTTTAGATAAACAAAAAACATTGAACGTTACTTCGCTCAAGGACATCATTCAAATACCGATATTTTTTATTGCAGTCAATCCTACGCGAGAATTCGTAAACAAGTGGTCAGAGACCAAGCAAATTTATTAACCTTTTTTGAGGTTGTTGAGTTAAATTTGAAACACGTTTACAAAAATCACGGCACTGACATGGAATTTTCGGACTTTAACACGTTGTATAGAACGTGTTGGAAAAGAACTTACGGGTTCTTATTGATTAACAAAACGTTAAACAAGGGGAGATATAAACGTTCGTTTTTACCTATTAAACAAAAGAATGGAAACGAACCCAGATATTGCAAAACTCAAAATACGTTTAACTAAAAAAGTTTTTAAATCAACGTTTGGGCGAGAGAGCAAGCAGAATCGCTACAAGAATTTTTAAAACCGGTAATAAGCACTCTGAAACCGAGACCTGACCTCAGTGCAGCCACAAAAATAACCCTGAATAAAATCACTCTAGCCAGGCAAACTATCCTGATTAAAAACAGTAGAGCCACGCATACTACCCCGATTAAAGTTTACAAAAAGGAAGAAAGTGATGAGGATGATGACAAATCATTGGATTTATCACCATCCGTTGCAGGTACTCTAGGGAGAAAACAATGTCGACCCCTCTCGATTTCAGTCTCGCCGAATATTCAAGTCTAGCTGAAGCTCCCATAATGTGAATTTCTCGCGAGTACAAAACCGAATACGCAACTATGAGCACCAGTCCTAAACTCATCCCTTCGTATTCCGCGATACAACATAGACGCATTTCTACCCAGCTAGAATTCTGTAACATAGCCACTCGAAGGTCCCTCGATAGTTTGTTATCTGGTCAGAATATTGGAGAAACTGCTAAACATGTCTTGATAAACATTTCGAAAATCCCAAGGACACTGACCCAGCATTCGGGCTACAATATGATACTGAAAAAGGTGAGCTGCCGTTCGGTAATAAGTTGATTAAAATTTTTGAGAATGACATACTGGTCGAGGGCGAGCAATACGTCGGGAGACGCGGGTTTTGGAATTTGCTAGTTTTCAAAGATTTGAAAGAAACTTCATTTGCGCCGATAGTTAAACCAGCTAATTCGAATATGTTAAAAAATACTAACGCTATTCATCACAACAATGACCCGGCTACTTGTAAACCTAAATCTAATCATAGCACCAAGCACAAGTATATTATCACTCCGATTTGGCAAGATATGAAATCAAAGAAAAAAAAGAATGGGGATGGTTAAAAAAAATAGTTACTCGAGAAGAGTCGATTATAAATATTTTGTCAATCCTAACGACTTGATAAAAGGACTCATGCTTTTGTACAAATCTACTTTGGCCGGTCACGTCGGACATAAAAACGAAATAGTCGAAATTTTATCAGAAATGCAGCAAAGACTACTATAACTGCTCGGGAGAAAACGGTGGCTTACCAAAATTTAGTTTCAGGTTAAAAAAAAATGTAATATATAAACAAAAAACCGTAAAAACAAAAAAATTTCAAGATGAGATATTGCGTCAAATGTATATGTTACACTTCTAACAGTCCCGAACCGTCCGTTATTATCACCACAAAAAATAAACAACAGATGGAGGTTCTATTTTGCAAGGTATGCGGGACGAAAAGAGCTTCTTTTATTAAGTCTGGGAAAGGAATCATAAACTAGAATATAAATAAGTTACCGCTCGAATTACATTTACCTGATTACCAATACTGCGGTCCGGGAAATAAACTGGAAAAAAGATTGGTTAGAGGAGATCCAGGAATTAATAAACTAGACAAAGCATGCAAAGAACATGATATCGCTTACTCCGAGTGTTTGGACTTTCTCATTTCCAAAAATCAAAGAGTGAGAGAAGATCCTTCTCTGGCACGGAGGGAAAAGCTAGCCGCTTCGATCGTTAGTAAAATCATGAAAACGAAACTTTAGTTCGGAATAGGAAATAAAAAAAATGGATCAACTCGTAAAAAGAACTTCACAAACCAACTCGAAAAAATTTTCCGAGACGGAAAGTGATTGTAATGAGCCTAAACGATCTGTGACAGACTGACTTGGTGGAAATGATACCTTATGCTTACATAAATAAAGGGTTTAACTATCTACTAACCTGTATTAACATCATGTCCAAATTTGCTTGGGCCATTCCGCTTAAATCTATATCCGGCATAGACGTTACCAAAGCTTTCAGGAAAATACTCGTGGCAGCAACGCCCCCTACAAATTTACAAGTCGATTTGGGTAGTGAGTTCTACAATAAAGACTTCAAAGCCCTACTTACACGCCATAACATTAAAATGTACTCTACGTACTCTGAGAAGAAAGCGAGCGTCGTAGAACGTTTCAACACAACACTGAAAACTCGAATGTGGAAAAGATTCACTAGACAAGGGAATTATGAGTGGACACCATCGAGTTAGATTCCAATTACAATAAAGCGGTTCAGTCTACCACAAAAGTAAAAATGCAAGAAGTAACCAAACGTCACGAACCTTTATTGAGATGAACTAGTACTAAGCGGTTGTCGAAGAAACCAAACTGTGCCATACGAAACAAAGTCAGAATTTCTAAAGTTAAGAAAATTTTTTATAAAGGCTATGCAAAATTTTACGAACGAAGGTTTTACGAAAACCGAACCGGTAACTTATCTTTTTAAAGATGAATCAGGTGAACTGGTGCTTGGAGGTTTCTACGAAGAGGAAATTAAAAAAAAACTCTAGTTCCAGATTGACTTTTCGTGGAACAAGTATTACGTAAAAAGGACGGAAAAGATGGAAAAATGTTTTACTTCGTTAAATGGAAAGGCTACGATTCTAAATTTAATATTTGGATAGATAATATTACCAGTCTAAAATGAAAGGGCCTTGTAAATTTTTTTTATCCTTCCACCTTTTTGTTCCTCAATATTAAAAAAAAACAGATAAAAACTTTTTGTTCCTCAATATTAAAAAAAGGATAACAAAATTGTAGGTTCAAATTTTATTCCACGTTATTAAAAAAGGATTAACTATTTATTGATTCAGAAATGGAAACTAAAACATTTTTCACCTGCATTTATTGCCGAAAAACTTTCCGTACACAGGATATGCTGCGAAACCATCTTTGTTCGAATCACCCCTCCTACTGGGAAGACTATGCTTGCTTCATAGACAATTTACCCGAATCTCTCACCGATCATTACCTTTCACGAATGCACGGACTTTGTCACCGAAGAAACGAAATGCCACTATCGGAAGGGTTCAGCGACCCACTTCGATTCTTCCTGTCTGCACGTATGGCTTTGCAAAATCTGCTAGTAATTTGTCTGGAGCAGATGGTTAATTGTAAGGTCCAATTTTGTTTGGGAATTGAATTTTTACGAGACACGACGTTGTCAGATACGAGTTTCGGTCCAGTATTCGGAATTATACAACCCAAACGACATTCCCTCTGTATTGGAAGAATAACTCCACAAAATTCAAGAATCCATCAATGTTTATGCCGGGAAAGGAAGTGGTTGGGCTATAAAACGAATCACCAACTTGATCATTAGAGTGGCGGGGTATCAACCGATGCGAGTTTCGTCGTATATTCCACTCCCTAGAAAACTCGAGGAAAGGCGAAATTGGTGGTAAACGTTCAAAATGTAAACAACACAAAATGTTTTCTATACTCAACACCATCGTCGGGTTTGGGTTGGATAGTACTAACCACGATGATTACAAAGAGCTAGAAGACATGCTCGACACTAGCCCTCTCTCTTACCCGACCAAATTTGAGGAAATCAAAAACCTTGAAATGCTGAACGACCTTTCAATCAACATCGTCGGTTTTAACTACTACGAGGGATTGTACCCAATCAGAGTTTCCAAGAATTACGATGGACTACCCATCGACTTCTCTCACTGAGTGTTGCGGACAACACCCATTACTGCGCCATTACGGACATCGCCACATTTTTATGTTATCGAGGCTTGTGGACTAACACCAAATACTATAGCCGAAATTGTTTCGCCGGATTTGGAATGAAATGGGTGCTCTTAAGACACCAAAACGAATGCGTCAAAATCAATCTGGCGCAAGCCCTCTGATTTAAGGCTCGGGGAGACAATTTTCTCGAGTTTCGACATTTTAACCATCAAAACCCCTTACCTCGGATGATCTATGCCGACTTCGAGCGTCTACTCCTACCCATCCACATAGCTCAACCAGAACCATCGATGAGCTCGACCACCCGAATTCATTGACACACGCCTTGCTGCTTCGGCTACGTCGTGATCCTTCAGAATGGGGAGATCGCTAATTGTGACTACTACTTGGGTGAAGATGCGCTGGAATTTTTTTTATAAACGTGTGAAGAAAGAAGCGCGAAATTATAGCGAATTGTTGCAAAGGATATCACCCCTCAATCTTTCCCCAGCCGAACAGGCTAGTTACGAAGATGCTAAACTCTGTCACTATTGTGTAAAACCCTTCCCTTTTTTGGTTTCGAAAGGCGACCCCCAACATTAAAGTTTGGGATCACTATCATGTTAGTGGAAAATATAGAGGACCGGCTCACTCGAAATGTAATCTCAACACACGAGAAAAAAGAACCATTCCCATCGTATTCCACGGTCTAGAGAGGTACGACATGGACCTTCTCGTACCCAGCGTGCACATGTTTAAGAGTCAAGTCGACATTATCGGTCGGAACATTGAGCAGTTTCTGAGTTTTTTACGATCAAGATCTTAGACAGCGGGATAGGCCTTCGATTCATAGACAGGGTGAATTTCCTTAAAGTTTCGTTGGACACTTCGGTCAAACACTCCAGGAACGATAGCAGCTTCCCGATTCTCGAAGCGGCTTTGGACTGGTTTAAAATCTGCGTGGTTGATTGAAGAAACCGCGCGAGAGAACGTTGTAGATCTGCTGACTCGGAAGGGCGTTTACCCCTACGAGTACGCTACCGACATGTCTGTCTTCGAAAAAGTAGAGCTACCCTCTCGAAGAGGCTTTTTCTCTCAACTGAAGGATGAAGAGTTGGCGGCTGAGGAATACGTGAGAGTGCTCAACCTCTGGCTCAAGATGAAAGTAAAGAAATTCGGTACCTATCACAAAATCTACCAGATGACTGACGTTTTCCTACTCGCCGACATCTTCAACGATTTCAGGAAAATATGCTTCGCCAACAACAAGTTGGATCTCTGTTACTACATCTCTACTCCGGGATTTAGTTGGGCGGCACTCATGAAAATGCAAAAATCCAAGTTGGAGTTGTTTTTACACTCAGGGAAACACAACATGATAACTTCCAGTATCAGAGGCAGCATCTCGTTTATTTGCAAGAGATATTCGTAGGTGCACAACAAAAACTTGAACAATTTCAATCCCTGCAAACCCTCCATTTACATAATTTATTTGGATATGAATAACTTGTACTGTTTTGCCATGAGAGCTCGTCTCCCCTACGACGGATTCCGCTACTTGACCAAGGAAGAAATTCGGACCTTAGACTTTGACACCGTGAAGCTGTGAAAGCTGAGAAGCTCGAGATCAGAGAAGACCTCGCTTCACCCTTTCCCAGAAACTAGCGGAAGATATCAATCACGATATCAAACCTTCTACCAAGCTCGTGCCGAATCTCCTTCATAAAAAGAACTACGTCATTCACTACCAAAATTTGAAGTTCTACCTGCATCATTGATTGATTCGTCGCCGCATCCGAAGAGTATTGAGCTTCAACCAGAAGCTATGGATGGAGGGGTACATCAATCTCAATACGGAGAAAAGTCTGCAATCGACCGCACACTTTGAAAAGGATTATTTTAAACTGTTAAACAACTCGGTATTTGTCAAGACGACGGAAAATAAGCAGAAGGGAGTCAATGTGAAGCTGTGCATTATCCCAAGAAGGCGGCCAAGTACACCTCCCAACCTCATGCAGATTCATTCGAAATTCTTAAAGGCACATAACTCCCTCCGGTATATTTTAACAGTTTCACTCGATACATTACCGGAAATAGTTTTATATAAACTGATTTACCTTTCATTTGCTGGTCTAAGGGTACGATACAGATGTCAGTAGTGGCGCGTGAATGTTATTAGGCTTGTTTTAAACGGCTCGGTCCGAGCGGTATATAACTCCCGCCACATCGCTGGCAAGCCGCGGCCCTGGAGGAAGGATAATTAATCCTTCGCTCAAGTTTGCGACTTGGTCGTACGATGTGTCACGTTGCAGCGGCCCCGAAATGAGTATGACTAGTGTCGTAGAGCAATGCGCGCTGCGGTCGTTTGAACTATATTTTAGCGTAGGTGACGCAGAGTAAAACGGCCAGAATGGAGGGATTTATGTGCCTTTAACGAACATTTACTGCAGATCACCCACAGAGTCAGGAGTGTCTGTTGCGCTTTACCGACATACTCGGGGTTCAGTATTCTGGAACTGTCAAAAATTGCCATGTTCTGCTTCCACTATGAATACGTTAAACCCACGTACGAAGACTACGCTAAACTCCTGTTTACCAACACTGACAGCCTTTGCTATGAAGTCGAAACGGACGATGTGTACGAGGATATGAAGCAGGACCGTGAATGCTTCGATACCAGCAATTATCCGAGACACATCCTCCTTGCAGTCCGAAGCAAAGAAACAAGTCCTGGGGAAGATGAAGGACGAGATGAGTGGCGTTTCCATCTTAGAATTCGTGGGTTTATGATCCAAGATGTATGCCATTAGAGCGAAGAAAACGACGTTATCTATGAAGGCTAAGGGCAACCAGACATCTTTCGTGAAGAAATATTTGGATTTTGATGACTACGAGTCCGCTCTAAGAATGCCAGTACCCGCACCAAACAGAACCTGGACTAAAATCGCCAGCTCGAAACACGAACTAAGCATGGTTAAAGTCATGAAATCCCTCCTCTTGGCTTACCATGACAAGCGTTTTATCTTAGACAACAAGGAAGATACGCTAGCCATCGGTCATCGTAATTCCGGCACGTGGTGAGAGTCAGACGACTTCGACTTTGACGTCGTAGACTTCATGATCAATGAGGAGGAGGAGGAGGAGAGAGCGAGTTTGGCGTTCATCTCGAAGGAGAAGGAGGAGTTGAACGATGCTAAATGGGAGGAGGAGCGGGTTAGATCGGTAAGACGATCTGTGGTAATAGAGAAAAAAGCCGCTAGTAAGAGGAAGGCTCAAGAACGAGAGACTAAGGAGGAAAAAATCCAGATTGGAGAAAAACACCGCTCACAAGAGGAAGGCTCAAGAACAAGAGACTGAGTAGGAAAAGAAAACCAGATTGGAGAAAAATACTGCTCACAAAGGAAAGCTCAAGAATGAGAGACTGTAGAGGAAAAAAAACCACATTGCAGAAGGATGCTGCTCGCAAGAGGAAAATCCGTGCGCTTAAGAAATGAGAAACCGGCAATGCCATCAAGGACTTAGCTCTCTGGCATCCAAGGTCATAAGGCGGTTATTCCCATTCCTTCCCACCCCATCCCACTTCTCCTATAACTGCAACCTTGGCGCTGGTGGAGAGGCTTACTCCATGGTTGAATATACGAGTATTTAAAAAAAAACAAGTCAAAATAATTCGAAAAAAGCTATAAAAATAGATTCGAATTTTTTTGTAATTCAATTAGGGAAACCAATATCAGTATCAATAAAATAATCGTAGCAAAAGACACTTTTCCCACAATTCTTCAGATTGATGAAAACTGGACCCACTAGAAGTGACGTTATAGGAGATATCAAAATACTTTTTCCCACCATCCTTGATGAAAACCGGAAGTGACATCATTACCCCCACCTGCATCACTTGACCGGAAGTGACGTAAGAATAATGACGTCAGAAAGGTAGCAAAAATACGATAAAGTAGTAAAAAAAAGCACTTTCTCACCATCCTCCAGATCGAGAAAAACTAAAAAGTGGGGATAATGACGTCATGGCCATGCCCCTACTACGTCATAGTCACATGACCTGTGACATCAATTCCCCACTGTAACGTCATAAGTAGGGGTGATGACGTTACAGAGTCAGCAGAAGGATGCAAAAAAGTAGCAAAAGGCACTTTCCCACCATTCTCCAAATCGACGAAAACCGGAAAAAAAGTAGCAAAAAGCACTTTCCGGCCATCCTCCAGAACGATTAAAACCGGAAGTGACACCATTACTCCCCATATTGATCACATGACCAGATGTGGGGGTAATGACGTCACTTTCGTCCGGATGTCAGGTTGTAACCCAATCGTATTCTTACCCTACTGTTTTGCACCTGACGTTTTGTGTTGCCAACTACATCGAAAATATGAAGTGGCCGTTGGAAATTTCGGCTACTCTGGCATATTTTGTATTGAAATCAGTGCTGAATGACGTATTTTAACTGTCCTGGTAATGAACTTTGTGCATCAAGTAAGATCATGTTCCTTCCCTATGCAGCATTGTGACACTACCTTTCCTTACCACAACATCCTTCGAAGAATTCTGACGTTAGAATCCCCTGATGAGTCGCCAACTGCCATTATGGAAGTACGTGATTAAACCACTCATAAAATAGTTGAACTAATGCAAGATCGCAACTAATTATTGCCTATACTGCTCATATAGGATAAAGTGTCTGCAGACTATAATGGAACAGGGAAAGTAGTTTTGTTAGAAGTAGACAAGTCTCCCCCATCTGAAGAAGTACCTGGTAGTCAAGTCTTCCTGGCATCCATAAATAGTACTGCACCGTTTTTGCCTCGGACATACTGTATGTGGAAGCATTCATGTCATCTAATGGACTCGTGGTCGCTTGCGGTCCATGATTTGCATGGATTACTAAAGGCTAATAACATGTTGAAATTTGTCGAGCTTCCCCGATTGCAGTTATCTTCATGACAAAGCGATATTCTACAAGTGTAGTCAATAGATCTAGGGCCTAATTAGTGGAAAACGGTCTGTGACAGTGAAAAAGATTTGCTGATAAAAACATTTAAATAAAAAAAATAATTGTCAAACTAACAAGAGTTAAAGCAATCAAATGTAATGTTTTGTCGCCAATCTAGGCATCGAAAC
>JAHWFP010242836.1:0-15412 GCA_023313725.1 Lithobius niger
TCAAAACAAAAAAGACTGCCACCAAGTTGCTATATTAGTTGCCAAGCAAAGCCCACCGACTATTACTTCAGACGTGAAATAAAAAACTTGACCACTGACGAATTGTATCAATAGTCAGGTTTTTTTTATTTAACCTTTGCACTAATACACGGCGGGATTAGCTTGGCAACTAATGTAGCATCTTGGTGGCAGTCTTTTTTTGTTCCGATATCACTACTTTCATAGGCTGAAACTTGGCTGGTTCTTTCACCCTTGTGTTTTGTTTCAGATTAAGATCGTCTCAGAAGACCTTTCCAGTCTGGTTTTAATCCCGTATCGATAGGATAAAGCATTCGGAAGCTATAGGCAAGACAAATTAAATTAAATACGCAAATTTCTTTGATAAGGGTGCGCAAAACATTTCACAAGTAAGCGCATGTGATGGATACGCAGACTAATGGGTACTACCTTAGCATGGAAAATTTCAATGAGATCCGTAGATAATTACGCTGCGTGTTGACAATCGTGCATTTTATTTATTTATTTATTTTTAAGTGTTGATCCAACGGGGTTCCAAACCCCATAATAGGATTAAGGACGGAGGCAGTGACAATAAAGAATTGCGTGCATAATTGCAGTTGTCAAATGGCTGATTTCCAGCTTAAACTTGCCGTGAAAGGGATGCCAAGGTTTTTTTTTTTGTATTCAGTTCAGACGTGAGGGATCCCAATAATTGTTTAAATGCTAGTTGAATCTAATGAAACGTGGGTATAGATGTTTTTTAAAGAGATCAGCACAATTAATTTTGTAATGATTTTAGTTGTCTCAAGTAACCCCAGATTGCAACAGACACATACCTTATATAAAAAAAAAACCGTTGCATACGTTAATACACTACGAACAAAACCCAAATCGTTAAGCGAAGTAACCCTTTTCAATTCCGTTTTATCAAGTATCTATAGGAACGAAAGGTGACATTTATGTTTAATTAATAATTAATAATAAAAATAATAATGAAAATTAATAATAAATTATAATTAATGTTTAAATTAAGGTCCCATCTTCTGCTTCATGCTGACAGACAATCAAAAGCAGCTTGTAGCCTATATTGGTCATACTCCGATGTAATAAAAAAAAAATGGATTGTCAGATCGTCCGCATAAAATAAGTGGGATTGAATTTATTTAAAGTGCTCGAAAGTTTGTTGATCAAAATAGTGAATAATAAATGTCCTAAACCTCGTGGAACCCTGTAAAACAATAGCTTATGTTAGGATAACACCCCGTTGAGGACTCTCTGCTGTAAATCGTTTAGGTAACACTTACACCATTTTAATGTAAACCCATGAAAGCCTATTTACTCAATTTGTGGATAAGGAAATCGTGATTTATGGTATCGAATGTTTTACAGAAATTACTTATGCGAAGAATACATAGCCTACGTTATTTAAGTTGAAGAGCTGACTAGCACTACGTTGTAGCACTTTAGTTAAGAATCATCTGGCTCAGAATAAAATCTGTCACATACTTTTGTTTATTTTAAGATATAATGTCCAAATTTGCATAAATTGTACATCATACGATTGTGCATAAGTAACGCTTTTACTATTATTATAATTATTATAAAATATGACGGCAGGAGCACAGCTCGAGATTCCCCCCCCCCAAAAATGTACCGATTTATTTGAAGTTTTAAAAACTATGAAAAGATTAATAAACAAACACTAGCCCTAGCATCCGAAGACTGCAGCGCAGATCAATGTGCGGCGACGAGTGCTTGTTTATTAATATTCTCACTGCAATTTCATTACTCTGAGAAAAAATCTGCGAACATATGCACGAGACGTAGGTTTTTTTCTTCGAAATGATTCCGGGCTGTTTTGGGAGTAAATTTTTATGTTTAAATTATTTCTGTTGCCAGTAACTTGCAAACGCTTTGTCCTATCACTGTGGGATGCCCACCATTGGAAAAATATTTTTTGAATTCATCTTAATAAACAAACAAGAATTGCGTTTATGCAATTTGTGGCAAAAGTGGCACAAGTGGGAAAAGTGGTATTTTTTGGTGCTCTTATGGATACCAGTTGAGGAAATGAAAAAAGAACAGCAAATGCATAATTTCGCAAGTTGCACCAGTTGATCCTTGACCTAATGAAAATGACTATCGGATTTGATTCACTACATTGTAATTTTTCTCCTGCGTAACATGACATGATTTCAATCTGAGGACTCGGACTAATGTTAATCAATGTTAGGGACTGGTCATTATTTACGACCCGGGGGGGGGGGGGGGGTGTACCGGAAGAATAAAAAACCAAGAATTTGTTGAAATCGGCGGTTTTTGCGCCCTGACAGCATTAGCTGGCTCATTAAAATGTGTCACCTGCGTGTAGGGGAAAAGACGGTTCAAACATCGGTTGACTTTCTAATTTTCTTTTTCGGAAGTAATTACTGATACAATTTTGTACTGCTCAGTTAGAATAATTTATGCGACTGATCCGGTTGAAATTTGGCATTCTGTTCACATCTGGGTGCGAATAGAGCCTTTTATGGTTTAACTATTGCAGAGGCGTTAACAACAAAGATTCCAATAATTTGTCATGTTATTTTCATGAACGTTGAGAACACGCTATCTGTCATACCATAAAATTCCCTCCCCCCACTCTGTTTATAGTAACGTTGTTAAGGCAAAGTGACACGAATACTATTCATACGGCATAATCGGCCGTTTATTTTTTACGGTTTTATTTCGAAACTGCAAGCTGGATTGTGAGGGGGGGGGGGGGAGAGATCACGTGGATTGGCAGATAGCACGACGGCCCTCTGTGAGGGATGTGAGGGCCCGAGCTTGGCTTCAGTCATCCCTTGGCCTTTTCGGGCCCTGTGTTGTCTGGTGCTCATGTCGATTGTGGCGTGTCAAAGACCCAGAGTTTTCCATTTGGATTTCTTTAGCTAATTATCCCTCTCGTCGTTTACTCATAATCATCCTCATCTGGACGGGTGACGGGGTAATAAGCGGTTGCCGTAGGCGACGGTGAGCAGCCGGCACCCGCATGCAAAAGGATCAGCCACTAGCACACAACAACAACAACAGCTCAACCTGTTGCGGCCATTAGAAACAAAAAGTGTGTCGGTCATTAGATTTCATAAAATCAGTAGTTGCTTGTACTCCTGCGTTTCTTTATTTAGTCCCTTTAATTAGTCTGCAGTATAGGGTTACAGAAAACGAAAAAGAAAAAAAAACTAAACAGGCAGCTGGGCAAATATTCAGTGTCAAAAACCCATATAAAAACGCTTTTTTTTTGCGTTCATATGAAATTTATAAAAATACACGGCTAACTCTAGAGTTTCATAAAATTCGTAGTGAACGTTTAATCGGCATAATAATAGTATGTCGGCCACGTACAGTAACTTCGAAACAAGAAATGAAGATTCCTTGAAACAAAACAAAGCTACAGCTTTATAAAAAATTACTTAACGGCTACCTGAGCACTGGCAAAAATAAAGGATGCAGCAAAAACGAAAACTACAAAAGAAGTGATAACAGAATAAAACCCACAGGAATAAAAGTATTTGCCTAGTTTTAGCCATCAAAGTAGTGACATCAGAGTAAAAATGACTGCCACCAAATGTTCTGCATGGCGTACCGAGTTTAGACCAAGAACTGACTAAAAAGTATTCAACTTGGAAAATAGTGATATCACCCGCCAACGAACAACCGCCAGGCTAATCCCACAAACTATTGCTTCCACACGTTAAATATCAATGGTCAAGCAAGTTTTTCATTTGTAGGAGGGATCTCACCGCTTTTCAAGGTGAACACTTTTTGATAGTCTAAAACTTGGTGGGTTCTTTCACCCTTGTTGTTTCTGATAAAGCTGTTTAGGACGCTGAAGAGCGCTTTTTGTGATTTGCCCCCCCCCCCCCCTTTCTGCAAAAGTTCTTGCTCTGCTACTGCTTAATTAATAGCCAATTAAACTGGTCGGCGAATGAGACGTAAAGAGATATTCTCTAAAGTGACACTAAGTTGTGATTTTGATTCATAAATCTTGATTCATAAATCTTGATTCATAAATCTAACCCCTTGACAAATAGTGTAAACATCTCAAGCAATAATTGAAATAAAGCACCTACGCTCAGCGAGAAAAGCTTGTGATGGTTCACAAATCAGAACACAGCAAGTAAAGCCCAGACGAATGGGTGGTTGAATGACCTCTAAGATACGAATCGAATTGCACCTCTGACCTATGTATATACGGAACTCAAAACTTAATGACCCTTACAAAGTTCGGACTGTTTTCTAGATAAGTAGATCAGTGCGCTGCTTAAGCAGATTAAAATTGCAGCACTGATTAGGCAGGTATAAATTATTGGACTGATTAAGCCTCACATAAATGTCCGTACTGGTAAGGCAGATTGAAATTAGTCTGGCCAACAAGAAATTGATCGATTTATTGATGGATGAAACATAAAAATGACAAAAAAACGTTCAAGTTGATCCGCGTAAGACTTCTTTCAAACGCATTGAAGGTGAAGACAAAACCCTAAAATGGTTAAAAAGAATTTAAAAATCCGAATATTCTCACTAAGGCAGCCACTGATTGATCGAGACCTTCGGCTCGAGAACTGAACGGTAGGAATCCTCTTTTTTCCATTTACCCATTCCAGTAAAAAAAAATGAAAAGGGAGGGACGATGGGGGTTGGGGAGTAAGATAGCCCCTACTCACCAGTCTTTCCTGACCTGCAGTTTACCATTGTCGTAGGCAAGATACTGTTGTCTCTACTTTATTTAAAGCATAAATGCACTTTTTTAATCAAATTATTTCAGTCATATACTATAGCAACGTCGGCACCAAGATCTGCCTCGTTTTTAAGTGAATTTCTGCTGACCAATGCGTCATTAAAAAAAAAAGAGAAACAACTAAGCCACTCCAGCAGAGCAAAACATAAACAAAATAAATTTCGTTAATAGAGCAGAAAAAGAGAAAAATAACTCCACTTCGCAGGTAGAACTGTGAGTGGTGACCTTTCTTTTTTCTTAACAGTCAGGAAAGTGGCCTTCTCACTTCTCATCATATCGAGGTGTTAAGGCGACTTAACTGGCATTTTTAGAGGACCGCCACTCACAACTCTGCTTGTAGGACACGTTTTTCTTCTTCTCATACTGATATATAGTATATATACATAAACAATAAACAATTATATGTATATATATTGTTTGAGAAAACACATGCTGTTTTTTCCTGGTGGAATGGCTTAGTGGTTTCCCCTTTTTAAAACGATTCTGCAGCCAGTAGCTTCAAAATGGCGCATATCTGGGTGCCAAAATGCCGTCACCCAGATTTAGGCATGTAGTAGCACCCATTGCCGTTTTGTAATAGTGTATCTGAACTTTTAAGTCTTAAACTCTTGAACTTTTAACTTTTAAATTTGCTTGCTTAGTTGCTCAATACTCATGTATCTACCAATGGAACAGATTCAACAGTAACGCAGCGTGGCTGATTCCTCCTAAGTAGAGGCAAATCACTACGACAGTGGACTGTGGTCAAAAACCATTGTATTCCATTGTTATCGAAGCCAGGGCTTCACACACAAACCTACTACAATATGGCTCTGACTTCAACGAGACCTACAAAACCTTTTCGAAACTTAGTGAATAGTACACGATACCTATAAGGAGCTGTGCTCATGAATCAAACATTTTTTTATTTATTTTTTTCCGGGCCGGTTGTACTGCAGTCAGTATCCGTTATTCGTTTTATCCCCCTTCGGAAACTTTCCCCATGAGTTTATCGATGCTCGCGAAGTGTTTGTAGAGCTCGGACCATTCCGTAAACGAAAGTTGTAACAAAGTAACCACCGCTGTTGTTTTAGGGTCGTATTCAACAAAGTGCACTTGCGTGTCGTCATTTGTAAATCGTACTCTGATTCTTTTCTCCTCTCTGACACGAAGCGCTTTCATTTTAATATCCAACGAGAATTTCACTTTTGTTTCTGCTGTCGAGTTAGGACAGTTCCAACATTATTGCTAGCATATGTTTTTCGTGTACAGACAGCTCCAATTGCTCGATTAACACTTCTCCAGCTATTTCGATGAACGGCTTGAAGACCTGTTTCGAAGTGGGATCTGTAACGCTTTTCCATAGACCCTTGTCCGTGCTTTCCCAACCTTTCCAGGTAAACGTATTTTCTTCTTCGTCCTTGGACTGCAATTTCTCCCTCCACTGATTGAGTACAGCTCTGTTGATCTTTTCACCCAGTCGGTATAGGTAGGTGTATTCCAACTCTGTGGTAAGCCCTGCCTGTTTGTTAAAAACGAGAGTCGGTCCGCTTTCAATCGTGACATTGAGGTATTTACTCAGCATAAAATAACCACTAGTCGCATCCATGATGAGAATGTATTGTAGAGTTTGTACTTTAATAAAAAAAAAATTATTCAACAAACATTATTACAAATCAGAATTAATTTATGCAACAAAAACATTATTACATCCTGCCATCACCGAGCCATTCGTTTCTTTTTCTCTCTTCGCTCTCTTTGAGGTTTCACTGGTTTTCCTCAACAAAGATTTCGAATAGTCTGAAACTAATTCTTCTTTTATTTCAAATTTTTCAGGAGCAAGCGGGTAGTCGTTGTGGAGCTCGTGAAGTCTGTTCGGGAGTCCAGATCTACTTCCAGAATGTATCCTACCGACGACATGTTAGCTATCTTAGTCACGTCGAAAGCTAGAATCTCATCTTTAGTCAAATACCTAAATCCGTTGTAAGGCAGCAGCTGGCTCATGGCCCAGCCGTAAGCGCTATTGACATCCCAATCGATGCTGTTAACGGTTTGTTGGATCGTACGTTTCGGGAATGTACGGGTTGTTGGCCTCCGCAAACCTTCAACTAATGAAGCTAGCTCCACCCCGTATTCCCGACAAGATGAAGTTATGTTTTCTAGAGTGAGTAAATAGTTCCAGCTCGGCCTTGGTCATCTTTAAAGCTGCCGCCCAGCTAAACCCTGGGATGGACACGTAATAGCACGGATCTATGTCATGGTCTCGCAAGCAGATCCTGCGGAATTCTTCGAAAATGTCTGCCAAAAGCAGACAGTTGGTCAGCTGGTACATTTCGTGGTAAGAGGAAAACTTTTTGATTTTCAGCTTACTCCAAATCTTTTTGGCGTTATCGTATTGTTCATCAGTTAGGCCTTCTTCTTTGAGTTTGGAATAAAAGTCTTCTTTCGGTAGTAAAGACTCTTCTTCGAACATACTGATGCTGGAAACGTGTTCATCCCTTACGGGTTAACAGATCCACGGCAGTCTCTTCCTCGACGTCAGGAAGGAACCATTTGTCCTTCCCACCAGCATTCAAGAACTCCTTCATCGTCCTAAACTCGTAATCACGTTTATCACGTTTATGTCTCTCCGCCAGAGTTTTTAGCGAAGAGGAGAGAAAATTAAAACTGTCTATAGACCTAAGCCGAATGCACCTTTTCTTTTTTTTCGCTTCATCCAATCCCGTTTCAAGGGTGATGGTCATGCTCATGAACCTTTCTGTATTTCTCGCGAGGACTTCTACTTTTTTCGGAAACTTGTGCACCTCTCTTACCAGTAGATGCATATCATAACCTTCGAGGCAGTGAAATACCACGGGGATCATGGTGCGCTCTCGGGCATTCAGATTATAACTCGAGTGAGAAGCTTCTCTGTACTGGCCGGTAACGTGGCAGTGATCCCGGACTTTGTCGTCTTTTGAACCGAATGGCTTTTTGCAGTGGATGCAGTCTGCAGCGTGGTTAAAATTAGCCTCTTGGACCGTAGTGAGGCATAGTGGTTGGACTCTTTTTAATGTTTTGTCGTACTTGCGCGCTTCAATCACCAACTGATCGAGGAATTGTTCAACAGCATCCTCTCCCAGGTAATAAGCAACTTTTTTAAAGTTTCCAGACCCCACCATGACGTAGCCGAAGCTGCAAGGTTGATGGTGGTTGATTCTCTTCCCGGAGCTTTTAGAGGAAGGAATGGGTTCCAGAAGGCACTCAAAATTGGCGTATATGATTTTGGGGTGAATATTTCTATTGAAAGCTTCAAACTTCAAAAAGTTTTCGCCCGGTTTTAAGAATTTGAGCGCTTGAGGTGACTGATTGGTTCTTGTGCAGTCCAGTTTGTGTTTGTCTCTCAGCGATGCCTTTCCATAAGTGGCGAAACAATTTCGACAGTAATATTTTGGGTTGCTTCCCGATCCCTGGTGTTGGAGAAATTGGTCACAATCCACGATGGCGCAATAGTGGAAATTTGTTGTCTCGTCTGCAATTAAAAGAAGATCTACGGGTTGGCCTTAAAAATTCGTGCTCACACGAAGGGGATGCAAGCCGTTCTCTTTGGTATAAACAATCACATTGATCGATAAATCTTTGTTGGCCATCTCGAATGCGTCAGTGTGATCCAGCCGCGTTGGAAAGTACAGCATCGAACAATCTACCGTTCTCACATATACTTCATATTCTTTCGGATTCACCATGCTTAATTTATGTTTGGCTGCCAAAATTGTATACAAAAAGCACTTCTGGTGTGAGAAATTTTGAACATTGACTACACACTTCCACTTCTTTTTTAATTTTGCGGGCAGAGGAATGTAAGAGCCCTGTTTGAGCGGGTCGATTTTTGCTACTCGGATTGTGAGTTGGTAGGAGCGATTTATCACCCAACCACTCCCTCTTTTGGCAAATTCGTCGATGGAACGTTGGATTTTAGCATAAGCTGCGTCCAGTAACTTGGAAATATCGAATAGATTATAGATTGGGGAGTAGAGGGGCTGAAATCCAATTCGTATTTCTTGGCCATTTCGAACGAAATTCCTCCTAAACCAATTTGAGCTCTGCAAGTCACCAATTGCCGGAGACAATCGTACAGTAGAGCTTCTATATCTCTTCGCATCAACATTAAAAGGTAAAACGGGTCTACAACTTGCACAGATTTCTTATACTTACGGTGCGTGAGTCCTTGTTCACAGTGGATGGGATCGTCCGTACAGCCCGACTCCCTTTCGAAGCAATCACACTTGGGTGGGTAACTGTTCCTGTGTGTCTTTACGAGGTGTTGTCTCAATCTTTCTCGGGTAGGAAACGTTTGAGCGCAGTAAACGCAGGTAAAGGTTGCTTTTTTCATCGCTCCAACTGAATGTTTCTGTTTAATAATATAAATAATATGAACAGTAATAATTTCAAGGTCCTGGTCTCCGTTTAATAATATAAATAAAAAGAGGAACAATTTTTTTTGGTATGTTGTTATTTTCCTAGAACAACTGGCTTTTCGTCAAGCCTACTGTCGAAGCGCTCGTCTTACCCTTTCCACCTGACGAGGTAACAAGTTTTCCCTCGCAATTTTTTAGTCTTCAGAATCTCTTCGACTAAAAACAGATCCGGTACGTTGGTTTTCTGCAACTCTTGCTCGTAAAAAGTGCCTTCGATTTTACTACCCAGTTGGTCGACCAACATGTAGCAGCAAGTCGATTGAGTTTTTCTGACTTCACTCACCTGAACAGTTCGTTGGTAAAGTTTTGCAAATATCCCTTGTCGAATACAGATTTTGCCGTTGTCACTCTTACTAAATCCCCGACTTCGACACTATTCTTCTTCTTTTTGGAAGGTTTTTTTTTTCAGCAATATGTTTCTGATCTCCGGTTCATCGCGTTTAGTTACTTCGGATGGTTTCACTTTAATAGTAGAATGAACTCTGTCGTTGTAATCTTTGACAATATTATCTATAATGTCTATCCACTTGTTGTTACCTCGCAGAGTGAACCGTTTCCACATGGAGCTCTTCAATGTGCGATTTAGGCGTTCTACTACGCTTGCCTTGAGTTCTGACTTGGTCAAATAGTGGTTTATTTTGTGGCGTTTCATTAGTGCTGCGAAATCTTTATTATAGTATTCCTTGCCTTCATCGTTTGTAGATTTTTAACGGGATTAGACATCGTGTTTAATATCTCATTAAAAGCGCCAGTGACGTCTACTGCGTTCTTTGATTTCACAGGGATGGCCCAAGCATATTTAGAGAATATATCGATGGCAGTCAGCAAGTATTTGTAATTTTCGTTTTGTTCAGCGTAAGGTACCATCTCCACCAGGTCCGCTTGAAATAAATCACCTATCCCGTAGCTAATAACGCGCCTCTTCAGAAAGTGCAGCCTAGCTGGCTTGTGCAGCTCCTCCACTAAAGTTTTCATTTGATCTTTTTTTTTAAATTCCCATTGATGAGAATTCCCATCCAGAGAATTGATGGCAGCGTTGCCTCTGTTCACTCTCTTGTTCAGTTTTGTTCAAGGACCGCAATAGTTGTATCCCGGAATGTGAAGTTCCACCGGCAACTTGTCTATTGCACTGTTCAACAATCCAGAGCCTCTGCTCTTCTGAAACTGTGCTTTCCTCATGCCGCACATTTTACACTCGCCCTTCAACAGTTGTCGATAATTCTTAGTCAGAACGTGCCTAACATTTTTACTGGCTGTAACTCTTTTGCATTTGAGGTAGTACATCTGTTTATTTATAAAATGATAATGAAAAGGTATTTTAGATACTAGTTTGGTAGAGAATTTATCAAAATACCATTTTTTTCTTAAAGCAGCTGAAAGATGAAAGTGTTAAATTATGATATAGCAGATGTCAATAAACGACCATCGACTGGTAATTTACTGAATTTTCCAGAGGACATAAGGTGCATCATTTGCGGTCCTGCTGGTTGTAGAAAGACCAATTTAGTTATAAATTTCATTTGCAATCCAGGCTGGTTGAGTTATGCCAGCCTGCGCGTGTACTCCAAGTCCTTATTTCAAAACAAATATTTCTATCTCAGGAGAGCTTTCGAGGAAATATGTCCGGGTGTAGCTACATTTTGTTCCAACAACGAAGATATCCCACCACCGCAAGAACTGCCATGTGGCAAAACGGTAATTTTATTGGACGATTTCATGATTGAGAAACAAGACAGAATCGAACGCTATTTTGCCTACGGCAGGCACGCGGACGCCTCGATCTTTTATTTATGTCAGACTTACAGCAGGATTCCCAAGCAAGTTATTCAAGATAATTCCAACATTATAATTCTCTTCAGGCAAGACGAAGCAAACTTCATACACGTCTTCAATAACCACGTTGGTGGTGAAATGATTTTCGACGAGTTTCGTCGCATGTGTGGTGAGGTTTGGAACTATTCCGTACGGATTCCTACTCATTGATAAAACTAAACCCTTGGATCGTAGTTATAGAAGAATGCTCGACTAATAACGACGTGTCTGCCGAAGGTTTTTGTTGACATTAACGTACGTCTGTCTGTCGAAGGTTTTTGTTGACATTAACGTTTGTTGACTTAAACATTATTTTATAAAGTACTAAACCATCATGTCTACTAAAACTAAAAATAAGAGCAGCACACCCCAGAAAGAGGTCGATCAGTACGAGGCTCTAAAAAAGCGTCTGAAACAAAAATTTCAAAATACAAAACTGGAAAAGCAGACAGAATCTGAACATTTACAAAAGACATTCAAACCAGTCGTTGATCCTATAGTAGACCAGACTAAAATGCAGATGCTACAGGGAAAGCGAGGCTTTGGCTCAGCATCAACGACAAATCAAAGAACTGTTGGCTCTAGAGGCTAGACAGAAGAAACAAGAAAAATATCACGGGAAATGGTTAGAGCATATTCAGAAAGCTCTGGAGGTGGCTACGGGCCGTGTCGATACTGAAGACGAGAATATAGATAGTGACGACGATGAAATACAGTTTAACGCGGGTGCCAGGAGACGACTCTCGAGTTCCATGGGCGCATTACCTGATGCGCCCTCCGACATGTCACTTGCCCTCATGCCAGGGGCTCGTAGAAGACAAATGGAAGAGGCCTCTTTACTCGGCGATTCTGCAGTCAGACTCGGTCTACTAGCTACCAAGTATCTAAGCACATTTGCGACTCGAGAGACTCTGACCGACCCCACTTTTGGCATTCAATATGACCCGGAGGCAAAACAGTACATGATTGGTGCAATGGAGGTACAATTTCAAGACGACGACTTGATCGTGGGAGGAAAAAAGTACGAAGGGACAGACGATTTGTGGTAATTGGTTATGTTGAAAAATCCTACTAAACCACCAGACGGAGATGCTAGCCTTCTGAACTACCACGATATTCTGAAGACGCATAAAGCCATATATGACAACAACGATGACAGTACAAGAAGACTAAAGTCCAGCGCCGGTTTCAAGTACACAACTTTTATAAAACCTGTGTGGGGCAGACCTGCCGAGGTTGTAGGGAAAGGATACCGGTTCTATAGAGATCTGAATGACTTGTGCGAAAAACTGAAGCTCCTCAGAGCCTCTACAGAGGCTGGCAATAATTCTCTGGACGAAGAATTCATGCACATTTTCACAGAAATGCGGAGCAAAGCATTGCTGTCCAATGGCGAGTACAAAAACCTAATCGGTGAATTCTGTAGATGTTAACTAACGTATTAAACTAAAGATATGTCCTCTGAAAAAACTGACTTTGTGACCAGTTTTCCTTCCCCGTTGATATTGGAAGGCACTCACGAATTGGCTCTAGTCAATCTGGAAACTTACAACTCCATTCCTAACGTTATAGAGGACGTGACAGATTCTTTCACCTTCAGCACGGACAGCAGTAACACCTGGATTAAAATCGTGGTATCAGAAGTGGTTGTTATGAATTCGACGAAATTATAAACATCATTTACAGAAAATTCAAAAAAGAGCAAGCATTGGGACGAGACTAATAACGTTTCCTACATTCTATTAAATGGTAACGTAAACACTCTAAAGTGCGAACTAACTATTACTGACAGGAGATATAAGGTTGATTTTTTCTGAACCGTCTAGTATCGGAAAGATTTTTGATTTCGAAGCTAAGATTTACGAATTTGGGGAATACATCGGACCAAACACTGTCAACATAATAAATGTAAATAGCATACTGGTACATTGCGACTTGGTTTCGGGTTCTTACGTGAACGGATCATCGCAACCGACCTTTTATTCTTTCTTTCCTACTGTCCCTCCTGCCTACAAAATTGTTCAGTCCCCGCACAATGTGGTGTACCTACATGTTACGAAAAATATTATTCACTCTATGCACGTGTGACTGACAGACCAAGCCGATAGACCGCTTAACCTTCAAGGGGAACTTTGACTATGAGGTTACATTTGCGAAAGAAGAAAAACTAAAAACAATTACTTAAATTTATGCTGCTCAAATTTATTAAACTTTAAGTAACTGCCAATGACCTACCGCCCTACGATCCGCCACAGTCCGCATTACCTGTAAAGGGAAACGAAACCTACCAAGCAAGAAGGCATCATTTCCCGAGTCCCGCTAACTTCAAATTCATGGAGAGACTAATCCTTGCTCAGAATTGAAACGAACGAAAATTACCTAAACGTGACTGAGCCTTTTATCGTTGACGAATCGGTAGTCGAACATAATTTTCACGAATATGCTCCGATAGTCGGGACAAACTTGAACCAGGTTAATGCGGAAATAAGAATCACAGTGCAAAATCAAGACCTTTTCACTCATCTTCACCAGAGTTACCTCCACGTTAAGGGATCTCTCCTTAAAAGCGCAGACAGCAGTTCTTATGCTGCCATGGATAAGATAACTGTGGTTAATAATGTTGTGGCTTTCCTTTTCTTTCAAATACAGTATCAAATAGGTGAAAAAACAGTAGATCAACTTAACTTTCCTGGGATCACAAGCGCGATGAAAGGAATTGTTAGTTATGGACCTGACGACCAAGCCAAACTTGCCAACAGGGGTTGGTTTAGCAACAACGCTAGATCACCAGATCCTGATAATAATGCCATCTTCAAGTACAAGCGGGACCTTCTCTTCAGTCATTCTCCCAGAGGCAGTTTTACATTCGCTGTACCCTTGTCTCACCTCCTCGGTTTCATGGAAGAATATACCAAGATTTTATACGGCATTCGTCAAACACTCATTTTGATGCAATCTGCGGATAACAACACCATATTTAGAGACACGTGGGTAAGTGCCGGCAACATAGTTCTAGAGCACGTGAGTTGGTTTCCTCCTCACGTAACCCCCTCTGACGTACAGAAAAATAAGTTGAAGAAGTTGATCGATTCTGGCACGAGCGTGCCGTTAGCCTTTAGACATTGGCATTCCGATCAATTGGATCTGCCTAAATCATCAACGGCTGCTTGGCGTATTATTAGTACTAGTGCTACGGAACGACCTCGTTGGATCATCGTGGGTTTTCAAACAGACAGAGAGAACGACCAAACAAAAATACTCTGCCGTCTTTGACCACTGTAGTTTTAACGACGTTCACATGACTTTAAATTCGGAACGTTATCCATTTCTCGATCAAAATTCAAATTTTAGCCAAGGCGACATTTCTCATGTCTATCAGATGATTGTTAACTTCAGACGACAGTACTACGGCAGAGGATTGCTGTCGGCTGGGCCCGCCTTCGAATTATCCACATTAAGCCAGAATTTTCCTCTAATAGTGATCGATGTAACCAAACAAAACAAGCGGCTGAAGTCGGCGGTAATTGACGTACAGATAAAAATGAGATTTGGAGCTCAGGTACCGGCAAATACGAAAGCATGGGCTCTAATCATAAGCGATCGCATAATGCACTTAAGATTAGACCGAAATAAGGTTGAAGTTGCCGTGTAACTTATATTTTTATTTTTTTCTTAAACTCGAGTCCTAGTAAGGGTCGACCTAGGATCTCTGTGTTAAACTTTCAACTTTGAGAGCTTATAACTCCGTCAAAATTTAAAAAATTTAAACCAAATTTGGAATCTAGCCTTGACTAGTCAAGGCCTGTCTACAGTCCAAAATTTGTGAAATTCAGTCCAACCAAACCCGAGATACAGAGAGGGGCCAAATAGACAACTTCTTGTTCTGCTTCTTGTTGTTGTTGTTGTTCTGGGGATACTTTCGTCTGTCCTCTCTACAGGTCAAACTATTTGTCCTGTAAAGCTGGTTCTTAGCTCATTTTACAGGTATTGCTCCGTAGATGTGCCCTTTCCATAAGGCCTTTTCTATTTGGTCAAGTGGTTCAGGTGTTACGGAGCTCTAAACGACCAGATTGATTGTTTTTCATTGTTTTAAACATTGTTATTATGCAACAATGCCATTTAGCAAACGCCAGCTGCAAGACATAGACTGAAGATTAAAGGATTTGTTTCTATTGTTAACACTTGCGACAGCCAGGTTAGTAAGGGCCATAGCAATTTACGGGGCTTAAAGGCGGTGCAACAAAACAAACAACAAATTAATTATAAAGGTGTCACACATACCCCACCCCTCATCCACCACACCGAACCTATTTATTACAATTCTAAAAGTAACACGGATTAATAAACAAAAACGTATCGTTAAAAATTAAAAGTAAGGGTCTAA